>CM051496.1:32107092-32112092 GCA_028031935.1 Paedocypris micromegethes
CATCCATCCATCCATCCATCCATCCATCCATCCATCCATCCATCCATCCATCCATCCATCCATCCATCCATCCATCTATCTATCTATCTATCTATCTATCTGTTTTTAATCTATCTGTCTGTCTGTCTCTGTTGGTCTGTCAGTCCCTCCATCCATCCATTTATCCTTCCATCCATCCAACTATCTTACTATTTATATATCTATCTGCCTTTCTGTCTGTAGGTCTGAGGCCATCCATTCATTAATTTATCCATCCATCCATCCATCCATCCATCTCTCTAACCATCTATCTAACTCACTTTCTGTTTATATATCTGTCTGTCTGTCTGTCTGTCTATCGGTAGATCAGTCTGTCTGTCTGTCTGTCTGTCTGTCTGTCTGTCTGTCTGTCAGGCCGTCCATTCATTCATTTATCCATCCATCTATCCATCATCTGTAAATCTATCTGTCTGTCTGTCTATTTGTCCGTCGATTCATCTGTTCCTCCATTCGTCTGTCTGTCTGTCTATCCATCCATTTATCTACCTAATTGTCTGTCTGTCTCTTTCTCTCACTATCCCTCTATTTATCTATTTGTTCAGTCTGTCTTTCTACCCAACAACCTTCTATTCATTCATCTGTCAGTCTATCTCTCAGCCCATTTATCGTTCCCTCCATTCATCCTTCAATCAACCCATTCATCATTCAAATTTCTGCTCTTCTGTCCGTTTATTTATTTGTCTTTCCGCCTGTCTGTGTGATTATTTATTTTTGGTCCTCTAATTTGTGCTTTCATGAAAACATTTGTAAAAGATAAAAAACAGAGTGTTGTTTTAGCAGGTCTGTTTCTTACTTTTATATTATTGTGGCTTAATTTTCCACTAAACAAAACATGATTTGTTGTCTTTTACAATTCCTCAAAGTGAAAAATGAACTGAAAATGTTCCGGCGGCATTCAGCTATAAGCTTTAAAGAATTTGAAACCAGACGAAATGAGAAAATGCTGGTGTGCAGACACAAACACACGTTCCTCTGTGATTTTCTCTCTTATTAGTCTGTTTTCAACCTGAGCAGCACGAATGAATCCAATTTCAAGGCAATTTGGATTTTGTTCTGTTGAGATGCTACCTGAAATGTCTTTTTTATTGCTTATAAAACCTTAAAAACAAATAAGAGATGAATCTGCTGGGAAAAAAATACGATATAATTTTTTGATTACAGTTAATACATGATCAGGTCACATCCTGGCCGATAACAAGGAACATGGAGCTTTCTAATGGCTCTTGTGAAGTAAATGATGGTGGATGTGTTGGAGGGAAAGTGCTATAATCTCTGTGCAAGTGTGAAAGCTCCACATCTGTTCACTGATCTCCAGTGAGATTCACATCTCCGTGGAAACCTGCTTTAGCGAAGAGAGAGATAGAACTCTAGAGAACAATTCAAACGGTGTCGCGAAAAGCGCAGAATCACAGACGCATTCTGGAACCTCAGAGGAACCATAACAGCAATAACAATTGCACAGTTCCACCTGAACACACATACATATTTATTTATATATTTGTTAGTTTGTTTTTTTGTTTGTTTGTTTGTTTGTTTGTTTTATTTGTCTGTTTCTCTATCTATCTATCTATCTCTCTGTCTGTCTGTCTGTCCGTCCGTCCGTCCGTCCATCCATCCATCCATCCATCCATCCATCCATCCATCCATCCATCCACCCATCCATCCATCCACCCGTCTATCTATCTATCTATCTATCTATCTATCTATCTGTCTGTCTGTCTGTCTGTCTGTCTGTCCGTCCGTCCATCCATCCATCCATCCATCCATCCATCCATCCATCCATCCATCCATCCATCTATCTATCTATCTACTTTATCTGTATGTTTGTTTCTGTGTCTCCCATCTATCTATCTATCTGTCTGTCCGTCCGTCCATCCATCCCTCCATCCATCCATCAAACACATGTACTTGCAGCATAACACAGAAGTAGACACCATGGAGGACTAGAATGAATCATATGTTGCTTAACTAAAGGCATTATCTGTCAGGTAGCTCATAAAGCAGCGCAGTGTTGTGAGCTCATAAACACACAGCGAGAGTCTTCACGCCTGGAGCCATGAGCACCATCAGTCCATCAGGCGGAGGACGAGAGCTGTTCTCACTTCATTGTCAGTCTGAACAGCAGAAAAATCAGCTTTGTCATCAGCGTCTGCTGAAATGCTTCTCGCTTTACATCTGCCGTGCTTGAAGAGCGTGCGATATGAAGTATGCCTCGCTCCTTCAGAACTTGAGGAATTGCTAGAGTTTATGTAATGTCGCAAGTGAAGTACTGTTACACTGTAAAGTGATATCTTTGGATTTCATTCAGGGTTTTTTTTGTCTTCCTGAGAATAAAATGCTTCTTTTTAGCTTGGTTTCCTCTAGGCGTGAGTGAGAGTCTGAATCCAACTCTGTGATTGGTTGGCCACCCATCCTTAATGCCCCAAGAGGCTGGGAATAAATCCAGCTCCCCATTACCCAGAAATGGAATACTGCTTCAGAAAATGGATGTATCGATTATACTGTTTTGACTCATAATTTCAAAAATGTTTGAAACTAACGTTGAAACCTATTGTTACATAATATTTCTGCGATGGGCTGATATTTTTAGATAAAGCGAGTGACATCACGTGTCAGTAAAACTTATAATAATTTCCTTGTAGATTGGAGTTAGCTACTAAGTACCACATTATATTTTCAGTTTTTCTTTCATGATTTTATATTAATAATTTTTTGGAGTCCACGTGGCTAGAATTTTTTGTTATTGCTATCAACTTCTAGTAAAATGATTGCCTAAACCAAAAGTGAGTTTAAGGTATAAAATACACTTTTTTTTATATATTTTGAATGTGTAAAATTTATTACACATTAGTATTTACACCTTAGTACTTACCCTCTCTGACTCCTAAACTCTTTAGGTTAAGTGAAGTTCTTAATATCGTTACAAGACACATAAAACCTATATTTCAGTTGTGAGCATTGTGCATTTTTTAAATATATAAATTGGCTTTGAACTAGTTTGTAGTTGTAGACCAAAAACAAAAGTAATGTCATATGAAACAATACATTTGACAATGCAGTATTTATTTACAAACTCAACTCCACCACGACTGGATCATTTTCATGTTTACACATGAGTTATTAGTCTGTTTACAAACAAATACTTACATATTTTCCGATTGTTCATAGTACTTGTTTAGAATCTTCCTGTTTCAGATCGTCAAATTTTTGGAACACACATAACTATTATTTAGTGCATTTTCTAAAAGGCTCGAACCCCGCCATTGCTGCTTGCAGCTATATTATATATTAATACAAATACAAAAACAAATACAGAACATTAATACAAATGTTCACAAATAATCTTTGTGTGTGCTTTAATATCCCTTATTAGCCGTAACGTTGATTTGTCACAGTGGCATCAGTAAGGATTCGGTAGTCGTGTGAGTTTCCCGCTCTTGCATTATAGATGAGCCATCAACATGAAGTGAACACCATGAAGTCCTTCCATCATTAAACCTCATTTCTCAGACAACTAGTGTGGCCTGTCTCAAAAAGACATGAGAGACTTTTCTGCAGATGAGGAGATGTTGGACACTCTGGCCAGGGTCAAGAAGTGGTGGACTGGTGGACAGGGACGGCCTTTCAGCATTAGCCGGTCAAAAGTGAACTCGTTTGTCAAGTTGTAGGGTTACAACAGTGTTAAAGATTTTAATTTAGTTTTAGTCATAGTGTTTTGACTAAAACTCAGTTTTGTTTTAGTCCCAAATCAGTCATCTTAATTTTTTTTTGTTTTAGTCTAAGTCCACATCATTTTAGTTGACTAAATGAAATATGGGTGCTATAAATTCTAAATGTTTACCTAAGTTGCTACAGTATGTTAAGAAATCTGATTACATGGTTAACTATGAACATATAAAATATATACAAAGATACTTGTTTAGGAAAATATATTTTTTTATTGAACTTAATTTCATGAACTTTTCTTTCAATCCAAATAAATGTATTCTCATAAATGAAACCTTTATGAGAAGAGGAAATGAAATACAGTAAAAAAAAATACATTATAATTGCATGACGTTTATTAGTAAGAAATGATTGCACGGTGAAAGAAAATAAGAAGTTTCTTCTGCAGATGGCGCTTCAGGTGTGTTCTATTTTGGCCTGTGATGGTTGCTCTTTTAAAGTCGTTATTTTAAAGATTATTATTTTAAAGTCGTGTCCCGATTGGTTCTCTTTGCGGTTGCACACGCCTTTCTCCACAAGCTCTGGCTATGATTGGACGTCGTCACACAAGGCATTTTTGTTTAGTTTTAATTTGTTGACGAAAGTGTCAATAAATCTAGTTAAAGTTTTTGTCCCTGAGCGGGAGTTTTTATATAGTTCTCGTCAACGAAATTAACACTGCATTACAAGGCTATGGGTGTCTGACAGCTCATTGGCTGGACTAGAGTTGGACAGCACGAGCATCAGACAGCTTATTGGCTGAATAAAAGCTCTGAAGAAACTCTCTGCTGGACCATGTGTGGCCGCCTTGGGGTTTTTGCTCCCGCTGGCAAGAGTCGAGACCCAAATAGGCAGCTATTTTTTGCGCATGGCTCTTGCCTTGAGGTTGACGGATACGCTTGTGAGACAAAGGCATGAGCAGAAGAGAGGACGGCCGCTGGGTTAATTTGGTGTAATCATTGGCACATACGCCCTCCATAAGGTCAGCGGGCGACTGGCTGGGGCCGATCTCCAAATCAGCCCATTAACACCATGCCCACCGAGTCCTTTCTGTCCATCAATCTGCTCCCATTTTCGCCAATTCCAAATGAGACCCCTCGCTTCCCAAAGACCCTCAATTACCCGTTGTTCATATTTAGCCGATTTGAGCAGATAGTCTCCATGTATCTATTAGTTGTGAATATTGGAGCTGAACTGAGCAGAAATGGAATGATTAGAGTCAAGCGAGCTGCTCTCTGGATGTCTGAATGAGATGA
>CM051496.1:32114592-32151635 GCA_028031935.1 Paedocypris micromegethes
TTATATTCTATCATTAGACAAGATTATATTCTTGTTCCTGGTTTTTGTCTGTATTGATCTCTGCACGCTAGTCTGACGGATTTCATTAAACATTTGCTTGTCTACATAATGCAATTTCATCTTGACCTGCTGTCCAACTCAATCACTCATAACTACATCGAAGATCATTACTGATGCTGATAAATGCCTTATGTTTAGTGACAGCATTTAAGTTTTGTTTTTACTTTGTTGATTGGTGGCAGCTTATGGCAAAATTTGTCTCATTCTTCTTCAGATTTGGCCCAATAAAGTGGCTGTTCCGATTAACCAGTGGCCCAATTAAGCTGAGTCGATTACTGTGGAATATGATTCCACGTTCAAATCCACATTCTATTTTGGTGGCCTTCTATAGAGGGTGGCGCTGTATTTTTTGACAAGGTGTAAAAAATAGTAGACATTGTTCAACTTTGAAACAAATCTTTGCTGGCATTGTGTGAAGAATTTGTACATTTATTTTTTAACAAAGTAGTTCTTGGTTGTGCAATTTTATTGTAGTATAAAAGCCTTGCGGTTGTACTGAAGACTGTGTAGTGAAAGTTATTACTATATATTCTACTATACGTTACTATATATTCCTTACCACAAAAACCCAAAATTATAGAAACAGAATTCTAGATTCATCGTAATCGAAGTTTCTAATTTTAGCAAATACATTGGGATTCTTTGCGTTTAAGATTGAAAGATTGAACTCAACATAACTTTATTTTTTAACCAATATATTTTTCTTTTAACTCAACATAACGTTTTAATGTTTTTTTGGAAGTCTACTTAAATGTACTGTAAATACTGTATTCCATTAACTGTTAAATTGTTTGTGTATTTAAAGCCTGCTTTACCTTTCTTTAGTTGCTTGTGTGTATCTTAGTGTTACTTAAGTGATGTTTGACTCGTATGTCGAGAGATTTCCAGAGTGTTGCGTGATTTTGATTCTTATGGAGAATATATTTTTTTTTGAGCTTGCCGTCCACCGTGCAATTGTCGATCACAACCATGTTTGTTCGTTAAATCTTTTCGTTTTTAATTGAAGAGGATTGCATTTTTTTAGCGATGCACCGATACTGTTAAGGTCGTAATTCACAGATACCAGTATCGAGTATTGACCTCGATACCACATTTTCTAAAGTACTCGTTCAATGTCAATAAATGCAGATAAAATTTCGATAAAAACTGAAAAATCTGAAACGATACGACACTCTGGTCTAACAGTATCATACTAGTCGTGCTAACACCACCAGTTTGGCTAAACACTTCATGTACCGAGACGCAGACTTGAATAAAGAATTTTGAGAGGTTAGAAGCTGTTATTTAATATAATTATATGTAATATGTTATATAATGTTCATTATTAACAGAAGTGTTTTTAAGTCCTGTTTTGTTGCGTTAATGCGTTGTAATACAATTCGTCTCGGAAACATGTCAGACCAAAGCGTCTGACAAGAGATAACGATACTAGAAACCTATGTAACAATTAACCCTATAATCTCAGTGAGTGTGTGATGTCCGTTTGCACTTGTATTTACAGTAGTTGTCTATGCGCTGATCAATGATTATGTTTATATAAATAATAGATATCAGTTGATATAATTACTGCTGTTCAACTGGTTCAATAAATGATTTAAACAGAGTCCCACAACATTTGATTTGAGTAATGTACCAACAGGAGATTAAATGTTTGAGAAGTATGTTTTATTATTTTAAATACTTGATCTAACACTAAAAACAAAATACTAAAATTGTTTCTAAAAGTGTATTAGTTGTTTTAAAGCACCAGAAGAAAGCTGAGGAAAAAATACTTGAGTTTTCACAGTATACATTTTTACAAGTATTTGTTCTGTAATATATTGCATACAACAGGCTTTTCATTTTAAATAAATGATTTTTAAGTTAATTCCAAACTGGCACCTTTTTTGTGTTAAATTACATGACTAAAGCTGTTACCTGTAAATATAAATAATGTTTTTATTAAGTACTCGGTATCGGTGAGAACTGAAATGTAAGTACTCGTACTCGTTTTCCAAAAAATTTTCGTGGGAAAGTATGAAACAAGTCTTATTTTGATACTTATTCTATCTGGCTGGCTGTTATACGGTTGTCCATCCATCCACTTATTCTATCTGGCTGTTGCTTTTCTTCACATGAGCCTTGTTTCACCAGCATCCCTGGCTCAGCGGTGTGTGCGTTCGACATGCAGCAGCTGGCTCGAGTGTTCGAGGGCCGATTCAAGGAGCAGAAATCACCCGAGTCCATATGGACGCCTGTACCTGACGACCTCGTCCCAAAGCCAAGGTATTCAGAAGACACGACACATCGGTTTGTGTGCCATAAAACGAGGTGGTTTCAAAGCCACTTGTTGGAATCTGAAATCCTGAAGATCTGGGAACGTCTAAGTGTTTGGTTTTGGTTTCATCTCGTCCAGGCCTGGTGGATGCGCCGTCCAGAGTTCACGATTCAGCTCCTCCAGCATTCTCCCTGACGAAGTGCTGAGTTTCATCAAGACTCATCCGCTGATGGATGAAGCAGTGTCTTTGCTGGGACACAAACCTTGGATAGTCAAGACCATGGTCCGGTAAGTTGCCTGGGCCTCTTTGTCAAAGAAAAAGCAATGTCGATAATTATCAGTGACGTCCAAAATGGTGGCTACACAAAATGTCTTGCTGTAAGTTCACAAGGCCTCATGAAAGCACTTAAGGGAGAAGGTGGTAAAAACTTTGCCTACCCCGTACATCAAATGTTAGCATGTTCTTAAAAGAAATCTGAGTGTTTCTCAAGGTTGGTTTGAAATAAAATAAAGTGTTAGAGTGCACTTCAGAAGGTATGTGTGTATTTGTATATATGTTGGTTCAAATTCAAAGGGGATGGGGGTTAGGGAGATAAATCATGGATCTTTCCTTCTATTATTTTGAGTTTATGAAAGATAAAATACTTTTTTTTTTTTTTGGAAAAAAGCTCAGGAGAGGAGGGGAGTAAAAAAAAAAAATTAGAAAAACTTCAAGTACCATATTTAATATTTTGACAATTTTCTGAAATATAATAAAAATATAAATAAGGCATAGTCTAAGAACATTGTTGTTAGGTCTAAAACTCTTTGCCTAAACTGCTGTACTTTACAAAGAATTAAAACACACAATTTGACTATTAAAGTTGATTTCAAAATCGCAGAGGAGTGAGCACAGACTCAGACCAACTTCACAACCGTTCCTTCAGATCTTTCTCGAGCTTCTGTCCCAGTCTCTGCTCCTCAGTTCTAAACTTTATTCAGAAGAGGAAAGATAAGGTGTCTGCAGACATAACATGTTGTAAAAAACATCACCGTATATAGTCATTGTGAGAGAGAAAACAAGAACCTTAGAATGTCGTATAAGGACATGGCATGTGAGCAAAGGGACAGTTACGGGAAGTTTGCAAGACGCTTGCCTACTTCAAGGTTTTAGTTCTGGAAAAATCTGGTTGAACAACACACACGCATACCTGGAAAATGTCAACTTGACCTTTTTTCCATCAGCATTTCAAGCCTACTTAATATTAAACATTTAAGGATATTTTCAAAAACGTATTTTCTTTAACAATTGTGTTGAGCAAAATTGTAAAATGGGCTTTTTTGCTGTTCCACAGGTATCAGTTGAACACTATGGTGGTGGACACGGAGGCTGGACCGCACCGCAACCGAACTGTAGTGTTCCTCGGCTCCACCAGGGGCACTGTCCTCAAGTTCCTCATCACTCCTAGTGGAGAAAGCCCATATTCCAACAGCAATATCTTTCTGGAGGAGCTGGAGGGCTACAACACAGACAGGTGAGACGTTTATAAGCCATATCATTCATTCATCAATCAGAAACAATTCTGGAAACAAAGTGGCCGAATACATTAGAAAAGGATAATTCACTGGAGTATACTCAGTCAAGCACGTGGAGAACATTCAAACTACACTGGCTTTGTGCAGTACTCTCTCGTGTTGGATAAATGGAGATCTACAAACTGTTCCAACGATGTTCTGAGAATAGAATTGTCCAAAATGCCTCGGTACGCTGAATAATTTTGAGTTCCTTTCACTGAAGCCAAGGGTCAAGCCAAGCCATTCAACCAATTGAATGTGCAAAATGATCTTGAAATGAAAAAATCCTAAATAATGAAAAATATAATGCAATATGAAAATGGATGACCAGTTCACTCCTCTCTCACAAGCACAATTCGAGGTTTTACAATAAAAATAAAGGGTTTGTTTCTCAGAGGTTGTAGCAAATATGTTAAGACATGTAACAGTCAAATTCTGACACAATACTTACAAAAACATGACTTGTAGCACAGATTTTGACACTTTCGTTTCGGGATCTCATAACCAGAGGTGAAGTACTTCAGTAAACTTTGTTACTTTACTTAAGTATGTTTTTTGATACTTTGTACTTGTACTGACTGAGTATCAAAAATAAAAGCAACTTTTACTCTAGACTCCACTACATTTGTAATTGAGTATTTGTATCTTTACTTCACTACATTTGAATGTGCACTTACTGTTATTTGTTACATTGACAAATTACTAATTTTAGTATATCATATATAATTCACTAATCAGAATCTTTTTGTCTTTGCACACTTCAGTTTGACTGAGACTGACTTTTTGTTCTTTTTATCTACTTTGTTCTACCATTTTTAAAACACTGTGAAGTTAAATTCTGTCTCTGTATCAGAAAACAAGACCTAATGAAAACTGTTTGTTTTCACATTTCTTGGTATTTTGTATTTTATTTTATTTTTTACCTAAATTCAGTGCAAGTAAAATTCTTAAGTTATTTTCAAATTGGATACTTTGCTACTTTCACTCAAGTCGAAATTGGTGACTTGTTACTCGTATTGGAGTAATTTTAACAATAAGTATCTGTACTTTTACTTAAGTATGGCTGCCTGGTACTCGTTACACCTCTGCTCATAATACACTAAGATTATGAGTATTCAAACACCTTGTTACTTTTTTTAATGTTGGCTAATCGCTCCTAGGCATTTTACACACTAGTTGGTCAAATCCCAAATTCAAGATCAGAAATTATATTATTTGCAGAGTGGATTGATTTCATGATATATCTGTAAATAAACCACATTTTCTTTATTTTTTCCATTATTTTATTACCCACAAAAGCTTAAAGGGATTGAAGTAGAATTGTGGTTATTTCAGTGTTTGTGTTTGATGGATGAAAACTTACCCAACTTTTTGAAGATGAAAGGCAATACCTGTCTGCAGTTCAGAGAGGTGCATGCTGGGTGATGAAGGCAGGCTGTTTGGTGGTTGAGATAAGGTTCTCAGCGGGACACGCAAAGATAGCAGTGTTGGGTCACGCCTACTACTGTCCCGCCTCTTTTTTTTACATGATCATTTTTGTATTTAAATACCTTCACTTGTCTTAAAGCTTGTGCGTCATTCACTAGATCTTTGACTGAAAGCGGTTTTATAAAAGTTCATGCAGCCATTAGATGTAACAATAGCATTATGGACTTTGGCATCAGCTTGATTCTATCTCATTTACAGTGGGAACATAAAGTATTTGTACTTCTTTAAATTATTCACTCGTGTTAAATTTAAGCATTTGCCATATATGTCAAAACCAATGTCCGGCCCACATTCAGCCTGACGTACCGACCAGATATCATTTAGTGAAGAGTTTGTTTTTAATATTAATGTTAAATTAAAGTATTTTTAATTGAAAAAGTGTATGTAAAAAAAATTAGGAGTAAATTAAAAAATACATTTTAATAAATAAATGTTTTCATGATTTCTGCAGCACATTCATATTTTTAACTTGCATATTTTTGACTATATATTTTAAAGGACTAAATATTTAAAATTATTAAGTGTGCAATTGATTTAAGTGTTTCATAATTGTACACACAGCACCCTATTTAGACTGAAAAAACAAATAGTTGACACATTTGTTGAAGATTTAAATAAAACTACTGATGAAAAAAAACTACTACTTCCCCGACTTCCGAATGTCCGACTTCCGAATGTAGATAGCAAAAATCTTGAGTAACGAAATGCGTTGCCACAAATAGTGTCGCTATACAAAACGACTGAGACTTTTTTTTACCACTATCATACATGGATGAATCCAGAAGTGTAAAAAACGGTTGTAATTTTCACACACATCAAATAAACAACAAAAACACTAGTTAGTCAGAGATATTGCTTCCAAAACATAAAATGAATTTGTATTCTCACCTTATGAATGAGTATTCAACACCTGAATCTTCCATACATGTTATTATGGACCTTGCTTTGTGCACTGATACACTCACATGTTGGAAAAACGGAGAGATTCGAACTGTGTTGGGTCATTGGAATTGTCCAAAATGCCTTAGTAGGTGGAAGCATTCCTGTCCCTCACTGCAAAAAATGCACATGAAAAATTTTGAAAATAAATAACAAAATGAATAAAAAAGACTCAAATCAAGTAAAATTATCTGCCAATGGGGTGAGAACATTTTACTTGCTGAGACAAATTGACAGAAGTCCTGTAAGTAAGAGAAGTAAGAGTAAGTAAGCCTAAATGTTCTTCAAATTACTACCAAATAGTATTACCAAATTATGCAAATTACATTCCTGCCATCCAACTTTAGACAGTGAGAGTCAGACCATTACACTGCCAATGACCAAATCCAGAATCGTCCATCAGACCACCCGATACCGAAGCACTGACAATTAAATCTGCAGTTTGTAGTTTGTAAAGTAAATTCTTCAAATAAGCACTTTAGTCACTGTACCGTACACTTTGGGTCAATTAAAGCTGGTTAATGGACACTTTAAACATCTTTACTTTACATGGATCACTTGAGTCACTTTTTTGTATTTTGCTCTTTTTATTGTATTATAATATATTTTTTTCATAGCTTTTCCATGTTTTCATTCATATTTGTATACTTATCTATTTAATTTGCATGTTATTGTATTTTTATCTCTTATGTTTTCATTGCATCTCTTTCTCACATAGCCCCCCTCACCCCATGTTTAAATGCTGGACGATTGTAAAAATACATTTCAATGCATGTTGTACCAAGTATTATGTGTATCATAATTAAAATTAGAATTTGAAGACACACATTTTCTGTGTGTATAATGGATAATATGGTTTCCAGCACCCCAATCTCCACATTGAGCGACAGGAAGTGTGTGTATTTTTGGTGCTAATGTGCCTGTCTGGTGTAGGTGTGGGGACGTCTCGCCTCAGGCCCGTCAGCCGCTTTCTCTGATCCTGGACAAGCCCAGTCACACTCTCCTGCTGACCTTTCACTCCTGCGTGGTGAGGGTGCCCGTCGCCCGCTGCCAGCTGCATTCCAGATGCATGAAGTAAGTACATCCTGCCCACCCACTTCCATCCGCTGCTTGCAAAATCACCGTGTTTCCAGCTTTTACCGTTTCCGCAACCGCACAAGCCGTCCAGCACAGGCTCTCCTTCTGGCCCGGCTCCTGTGTGGCACATTTGGATGCCATCTCTTGTTAAGCTCGGCTTTTATTCAGCCGTGATTAATTGCGGAGGATTGGATGTTCTGCCGTAGCGCCGTCGCGCCATCTGCACTAGCTCGAGCCTTTCCTTTATATTCAGTGCTTCATGCTGAGATGTTAGTCACAAAAATTATTGTTCATGATCAATTTGTTGTGCTGGTACCAACCAGTAATTTTCGTCATCTTCTTCGTTAATGACACTTTTCCCCTGGCGAAAGCGAAACGAGAACTGTATAAAAACTCCCGCTCAGGGATGAAAACTCACTAAATTTTGTCAACGAATAAAGACTTAACGAAAATGCCTTTTGTGACGACAGCCAATCATGAACTAAGCTTGAGGAAAAAGGCGGGTGCAAAGAGAACCAATCAGGACACAGAGTCAGCAGGGGCACGAAAAGCAGGATGGGACAGAGGCGCGAGCTTCTTCAATAACGTCTACTCGCGTTTTGGTACCTACAGTACACGAGCAGGAAAATTACAATGTCAGATATATGGGTTGATTTTACATTCTACACGTGTGTGGAGCAATCATCAAGGGAAAAAATACAATACACCTGAGGCGCCATCTGCAGATGAAACTTTTCTTTCACTGTGCTAACATTTGTTACTTATAAATGTGATGTAATTATAATTTATGTAGTTTTGTTGTATTTAATGTCCTCTTTGTTGAGGTTTCATTCATGAGAATACATTTCTTTGGATTGATAGAAAAGTTTACAAAAATAAGTTCAAGAAAAATCAACGTTTTCCCAAATAAGACTTTTTGTAAATATTTTATGTTCATAGTTAACTACGTATTCAGATTTTTTAGACATAGCAACTTTAGTAAACACATAGAATATATAGCACATATATTTACGTTGACTAAATCTTTACTGTAATTTAGTTGACTAAAATGTTGTGGCATTTAGTCGGCTACAATTAGACTAAAACAAAAAAATAATTAAGATGACTGATTTGGGACTAAAAAAAATGAGTTTTAGTCAAAAGACTATGACTAAAACAAAATAAAAAAAATCTTTGTCAAAGTTATCACTGGTACACACTGGGTATAATCTACCTTTAGATAATGGGCAGTGTGTACCAACACAACAAATGGTATATATTTAAATTTTTATAACTTAACTAATAATATAGGTTGACTTATGATAATTAATGATTAACTATGATAATCGTATATCGGATTAATACAAATCAATCATTCAAAACGTACCATTCTGCATTTAGCTGATTTGTAATTCAAATTATTTTTACTGAGCCACTATAGTTCTTCATTTTACTCTGTATGTGTAAAATAGATCAATTCAACTGTTGGATATTTTAGACTAATTGGTGAAAAACACTGTCTGCTTCAACAGAAATTGCATTTCATCCAGAGATCCTTACTGCGGCTGGACTAGAGGAAGTACTTGCTCACTCCTTAGGCCCGGCACCAGGTTATACACACACACACACACACACACACATCCACACACACACACAAAATGTGGAATTTAGTTTAAGAAGTTTAAGAAGAACACTAAGAAAAACCTAAGTACGCCTGGCATGAAAATATGCACTTCTTCCGTTGTATTTTGAATTATATTTCAAGATATAGTTGAATAATAGATGCATCACTTATTTCTTCTACATGCAGCATGTTAAAACTTTATATTAAGCACAATTTAGAGAAAACTATGCAAGAAATTAACATATTAGCATATTAGCATAATTGAGCAAACCCAATTAGTTTGAGCTAAATTGTTCGGCCACTAAATTGTTCAGCCCCGCTGCAGAAAACCTAAAGTCAAATGTGTTATGAATTGTGTCGAGACACCTTTTGGAAAGCAATGACACGTGTAATTGAGCTTGCGTAACTGGGAATCTTCGCAAATACATTGTGACAACCACCCCTCGTGTATCTAATTGTTACATTTGTGGCATTTCTTCCGCTTGATTGTGCTCTCTTCTGTTTGGCAGATTGCCTTTTGTGCAGGACGTTGAATATGGAAACATCACGCACCTCGGAGATTGTGACGGTGAGTTTACCAGCCTGTGGGGAAAGTGAAATTGTGTTAGTGTCCCCACGGAAGCAGCTTTTGAGACTTGTAGAAGACAAAAATTGGACAATTCGTCGACAATTGAAAATCCAACCAGATTATCAAGTGCATAATCAAACCGAAAATCACAGCTTATCATTTAGCAAATGGCTGCTGTCGGGTTGGTGTAATCAAATTTAGTTGCGGTTCTGGAGACAGACAGGCTCATTAAACTCTCCCGCTGACACAGCTCCAGTCTGCCAGTCAACCATCTTGACCAAATAGTCACTCACATCAGAGACTTGCTGCTCTCCCTCCATCACTCACATGGAGCTTGAAAAGAGTGAAAGGCTGATTGCCAAAAGTCTTTGAAATCTCAAAAGAAGAACGAGCCGCCCTGCATAAATTGTCTTGCAACTCTTACTATATGTCAAGCAACCAACTTACGAACAATTTAGACATTTCGGTTTTCCTGAGAGCATTTTCGGACTGCAATAGGAAGGAACATGCAAACTCCAAACAAAAATGCCCAGAACAGGGTTTTTCAACCTTGAATGGTTTCTCCTTACTCTGAGGAAACAAGTCTACCCATCTTGCCACTTGACTGTAATGTCTCTGTGTATTTGCATGTGAATGGATAGGTTTAGCATGGCGTGTTGCCTTCATCGCAGATGCCGGAAAAAAAAAACTGAGAAAATTCCAAATTTAATTAATGATCTCTGAGACTTGAGTCGACGGCTCGTATTAAGCCCCTGTTGTTAGAATAAACACACACATCGAGAAACAAAATCTCCCGCTGAGACAAAGCACCAAAATGGCACAGGGCAGAGATTTTTTTTCGCTCCAACATTTCAAAATTTGCACGGTGACATTTTGGTACTTTGAAAACACACAGCACTGAATCTACACCGAGGAGAAAAAGCTGACAGCGAAAATGCAGGTTACAACCAAGGACATCTCAGACAAAAGCCATAAAAAAACTGTTGAAAAAGAGCGGGAAAAAAGTGCATTATGTAAGTGGCCAATGTAATGTTGGAATTGAGAATTTGAGAACTATTAGAAAGCGCTGAATGCTTCGCTTTTGCCAGATGAGGCCAGTGTGGTTTTGAAAGTCTTACGTCTTTTCACTCTTTCACAACTACGGCGAAACGTTCAGTGCTGTTTGTGTGTAAGCAAGGACGAACTTGCACATTAGTAGAGGCAGAAATTGAGACGTTCGATTGTTAGAGGTCAGAAATGCACACGGCGCCCGATCTTCGAATTAGCAGCGATTGAAGACGGCGGTCTCTTCTTCTCTGATTGATCGCTGGAGCTGAATCTTACAGAAACTCAATAGGTCAATTTCATTGAATCTGCTTCATGAATCATAGAAGCTGCTTAAAGGCGTTTTGGAGCAGTTGACTGCCGAGTTTCACTTCAGAATAATATTTCAGATTCAAATTTATTCTAATTCTAATACATTTACAAATTTATACCAGTA
The DNA here is from genome assembly GCA_028031935.1 of Paedocypris micromegethes. Classification (NCBI taxonomy): domain Eukaryota; kingdom Metazoa; phylum Chordata; class Actinopteri; order Cypriniformes; genus Paedocypris; species Paedocypris micromegethes. Next base: position 32,125,619 of record CM051496.1, read on the forward strand.
AAATTACCGAGTAGAAACTGTGAGAAATTCTCATTTACCGTTGCTTGCTATTAGCTACTTTAACGCTAAAATTAGGCATTAAACACCTCAATGTTTCAAATTAGCAGGTTAAAATACACAAAATAATGAACAAAATTGTTTGAGTCAAAAGAGCAAAAATGTGAAACCTCTAATTCACATTCACGAAGCTTTAGCTCATATTTAGCATCCAGTACGTCAGCATCTTGCAGATGGCGATATTGCCTCATTGCTTTAGCACATAAATAGGATCCAGTACCGTCAGGATCCTGCAAATGGCGATATTGCCTCATCCGTCCAACAAATTAACCACATTATGCACAATGTAACGAGTAACGTATCAATGTCAAATGTAGTGGAGTAAAGAGTAAAAATCTAGTCAAAAATGTCAATTAAAGAGTGAAACATAATTGCCTATGTTTTAGATCAATACAAGTACAAAGTAGCCAAAAACTACTTAAGTAACATCACAAAGTCAATTTAGCACCAAGTACTTTACGCCATTGCAAAAAGTAAATTGTTTATTTGTACATTTTTTCAACATTGCCAAAACATGTGTTAAAGAGAAATGTAGTTCCCTTTCATAGTCAGGTCACTTCGACGTCAGTCAGAGACTTGACTATGGGACATCGGATGCTTTAGCCATTCGCGTTCATTCTTACAACCGGCCAATGAACAGTCAAGTTCAATGGCTGCATGAATTTGCATGCCACCTCTGACCCGTACCAGCTGGTATAAAAGGGCGGTGGCGTGCCACATGCAAATACCTTTCAGATGATTGAAGCCAGGTCGTTGTTTCATCTCTGCAACCAACTCGATAAGGCTCTTCGTTGGAACTCTGCAGAATCCAAGCTGGTTTTCGCTCCTCCGAAAAGACCCCGGAAGCAGCTGAAAACTCCTTCTTGCATCGACGAAGAGTTTTTATCTGAAAAGAGCTCCAGAGCGTTCGACACGTCCTTTTAAGGATGGAGTCACGCTTGTGCAAATCTTCTGATTGCGGTAAGTGGCTGTCGCCGTCGGATGAGCACGAGCGCTGCGTCCGCTGTTTGGGTGCGGCGCATGCGGATGCGGCGCTCGTGTCGAGTTCGTGCTCGGTGTGTGAACGCATGCCGATCGTGACGCTGCGGAAGAGACGGGATTTCCTCCGGGAAACCCCGTCTGCAGCCACAGCGCCCTCCCGTGGCGAGGATCGGGACGCCGCGGCTTCCCGACCCGCTGGTGCCGGTGAGGCGCGCTCGTGGGGAGATAGGGTAGATGACGATCTCGGGTCTCCATCCCGTAGTATCCACTACCGTATCCGGTCACTAGAACTCTCCGGTGAAGCACGAGATTCTGATGCTTTGCTGGATTCGTCCGACGACGAACAGTCGCTTGAGTGTCCATCGAAGGATGACTCCCTCTCGGCGTTGGAGGACATGGTCGTGGCGCCCGCAGAGACGCCGGCGCGATCACGTTCCGACAACCCGTTTGTGGCAGTGTTGGCTCGCGCCGCGAAGAAGGTGGGATTAGAGGTGGAGATTCCACCTCAGCCCGCCCCTTCGCGGCTGGATGATTGGTGCCCGGCGCGCCCGTCGGCTAAGCAACCAGCGACGGCCCAGGTTCCTTTCTTTCCCGAGCTGCACGAGGAGCTGACCAAGACATGGCAGGCCCCTTTAGTGGCGCGCTCACGTGGTGGCAGCGACTCCTTCCTCACTTCCCTCACAGGCGGTCCTTCCCGGGGCTATTTGGACCTTCCCTCCACGGAACGGGCTATCGCGACCATTTTGTGTCCGAAAACGGCCGCTTCCTGGAGGGACCGTCCAAAGCTTCCTGGCAAGTCGGCGAAGTTCCTGTATGCGCTAAACGCTAAGGGCTACGCCTTCAATGGCCAGACCGCATCCGCGCTCCACGCACTGGCGGCTATTGCCGTTTACCAAGCACAGTTGCTGGCGGAGCTCGGAGGGGAAGCAGCGCCCCCTGATTTGGTTCAGGAAGTGCGTGTGACTACCGACCTCATAAGGTTGCAGCACGCACGACAGGGGCGTCGATGGCCACTCGGGTGGTTCAGGAGCGCCACCAATGGCTCGATCTCTCAGACATGCCGAGCGCAGATAGGAACCAGTTCCTAAATGCGCCCATCTCTAGGTCGGGCCTCTTTGGCGACGCGGTGGAGCAGCTGTGTAAGCAGTTCTCCACCCTCCAGCTGCAGACTAAAGCTATTTCGCATGTCTTTTCCAGGCCCATGGCGAAAGCATCTCCAGCTGGAAGGCGCCGGCGACGCCCAGTGACTGCGGCTGAGGTCGCGTATCACGTCCGTAAGCTGCCTTGCCCGCTGAACGTGAGAGCCCACTCTACCAGGAGCGTGGCCTCGTCGATCGCAGTGGCAAGGGGAGTCTCTCTAGCAGACATTTGCAGAGCTGCCGGCTGGGCTACACCCAACACCTTTATCCGGTTCTACGAGCTGGATAAGGCGTCGGTATCCACGCAGGTGCTATCCGCGGTGGAGGGCAATACCGACACGGTGTAGGCCTGCGGGAGCAAACCCCAGTTTGGGGCCCAGTCTCCCGCCTTAGTGTTTCCTCTACCCTTGACAGGCTAGGAACACGCCCAGTCCGCTCTACACACCAGGGGTCGCGGCCGACGGAGGGCCGAGATCCCTGGAGCCCCGGCCTCTGTTTCCCCTGACGGGCAATCAGGCGAAATGAGGGGTTCCTTGGTGCCACCGAGTCCAGACTAGCGAAGAGTCCTAGTTCTGACTGCGTGTGTGTTTTCTTCCTCAGGCGATACTCACCGAGTTATTACGCCTGTGTTTCCCGTAAGGGATGAGGTCGAGTAGTAGGGCTACGTTCTCCTCCCTCTCCCGAGCCCACTCTGTCCCCGACAGACAATAGGCTTCTTTCGAAGAGTGACGTGGTGCGTCGACTCTACGCAACACTTCACACGAGGTGGGAAGTGTTCTCCGTCAACCCTGGCGAGGGTCCCCCACGCACGGGTCGAGAGCCAACAAGTTCCTTGGTTGCCCCGGTGGAGGTGAGTGCTATTACCCTTCGGGCTAGGCCCACCTCTAGATGCTGTGGAAGATCCACCAATTGGCTCCTCGGCTAAGGAGCCGGAGGGGTCTTTTCGGAGGATGCTGCCCTGGATGTGGCCTGTTGTATTGTCCCATAGTCAGGTCTCGACTGACGTCGAAGTGACCTGACTATGAAAGGGAACGTCTTGGTTACTTGCGTAACCTCTGTTCCCTGAATAAGTCAGGGAACGAGACGTCACTTTCCGCCGCCACATTCAGGGTATGCCGCTGGAAGTCTGCGTTGGCCCGACCGGCTTCAATCAGCGAAAGGATTTGCATGTGGCACGCCACCACCCTTTTATACCAGCTGGTACGGGTCAGAGGTGGCATGCAAATTCATGCAGCCATTGAACTTGACTGTTCATTGGCCGGTTGTAAGAATGAACGCGAATGGCTAAAGCATCCGATGTCCCATAGTCAGGTCTCTGACTGACGTCTCGTTCCCTGACTTATTCAGGGAACAGAGGTTACGCAAGTAACCAAGACGTTTTGTGAAATGTAGTTGTAGAAAATTACGCATGAGTGTTAATGTGTGTCTGTGCGACCCAGAAAGGGAAAATCGGATCAGAAAATGACTGACTTTGGTCTTTGTCATAGTCATAGTGATAGTCATAGCCATATTTTTAACACCTACTACTAATCACCTACTACTACTAATAAACTGTGAAAAGCGCCTTACAAATGCTCAGAACTTTAACTTGAACTTTAAGCTGTCACACTTTCTCTCTAGGTTTGCTGCACGAGAGCTTCATGGACGAGCCCGAGAGCCTTGTCACGTTAAACCTGTTGGTCGTCGCCGCCGTTTCAGCCTTCTCCACCGGGGCGGCGCTCTCCGGGCTGGCAGTGTGCTGGATCATGGGTCAGAAGCACCGCTCTCATCCGCACAGCAGCACCCCGTCCTCTAGCGCCCAGCGAAAGAATGAGAAAGAGCGGTGCATGATGGGTCAAAGCCGGAGCGGTTCTGTGATGAGCGTGTCTAAGCACAGCAGCTCGGACCGGCCTCGCTCACAGGGCGAGACGCTCTTTGTGATGCCCAACGGTTGGGTGAAAGCCGGGGACTTGGATCCGGGCCTTCTCCCTACGCCTGAGCAGACGCCCCTGCAGCAGAAGCGAGGCCTGCGACTCTCCGACTCCGGATCCAGCTGGGACCAAAGTCAGACCTTCTTGAGCTCCGTCGGCACCCAGTGTCCACCTCCGCCCTCCACCATATTCCTCAGCTCGAAACTTTTGCAAGGCCCGGGGCGACGGCACGAGGAAGCCATCGAGACCGGTGTGGACCGCCAACGCTACGTCTCGCTCTCGAAATACCGGGAGCAGCAGAGCATCCGCCCAGGCTCTCTCCTACGCAAGTCAGCGGGCGAGTACAACTACCCCATGACGCCCCAGGACTCCCCGGACCGACGGAGGGTGGTCTCCGCCCCCAGCACCCAGACGGAATACAGCGGAGAGCCTATTCGCTGGACCCACGATGGATACATGTTCAGCAGTCACGGTTTACCGCCTACCTACGCCCCAACTACACCCCAGTCTACGGGACTGACGTGTTCCGTGCTACATGGGTCTCGAGGGCTCATCAACCTGGCGGATTACAGTCACCTGCTGGTCAAGGGAGGGAGCGATCGGACTCCCGCGGGCCAGTGAACCAAGAAGGGCTCGGACCTCAAGCGCACTGACTGAAGACGCTCTCTGTGTGACTCCTTCTCTTCGAACTATTTCTCTAACGTAATCCACTGACAGGCCACAAGGACCAGGAGCGTTCTGAATCCGAATCATTCTGAATGTTGGACTCATCCTAGACGGATTTGGTGTTTTCTAAGCTGCCTCAAAAAGTAGAGAATAGACAGCATGTTTTCTCCGATGCATCACAGTGGCTTCGACGTATTAACCTTGTTCACGTTTCTTGGTTTGCTGGAACAGAAAACGGTCTGAGCAGGTGGAGTGGGAACCAAAGGGAAACAATCAGCACGTGACATGGCTGTTGGCTAATAGCTGATGGCTTTTCTCTGATTCACTAGGATGTGATGTCATTTCTTGTGGGCGGGGCTCTGTCATGAAATGCTGATGGATCAAGCAAAGAAAGACAATTTTTGCTCTTGGAACTTTTTCTGCTTATGACAGCTGACAGTGATGGACATTAACTCTTTATTCTTTCTTTCAATAAACCAGAGAAATAAAGAGAGAGAAAGAGAGAGAGAGGGATGATTCCTGATGCCTAAGCCACATTCATTTGTGTTCAATGACACACAGAGTAACTACAAACCCACAATTCTTTTTTTTTTTTGTATAGTGACTTTTTTAAAAAAAAAATATGTACCAGAAGAGAAGCGACATCTTCTGTTTTCCTGAAAGGCACATTGAGAGCGAGATGCTGACGATTCTCAGACTCTTCTGTGATATTCTTGAAAGAATCTTTAACCTTGCGTTGCTCCGCAAGAAATGCGAGGAAAAAAATAACCGCGATGTGAAACGGAAAGACAAAGTCAAAGTGTCATGAGTTTTGAAGCAGTGGATGACGAACCAGCGCTTTGTGCCATTTGTATATTTGATGTGTGTTCACATTATTTTAAAATCTTTTTTTATTATTAATATTCTTGAAAGGAAACCCACAAGTAAGCTGCCAAACCTCGAGAGGAACTTGTCGTCTTTAACACGGACAAAACATGTCTGGTAGATTTCAATACCAGAATTGCAACTCTACTGTGAAATATAGCAAAAAATACGCTAAAATACATATTACTGTAAACTTTGTGTCTAATTAACAAAGAACAAGTACCACAATTAATCGAAATGTTGCTCTCAAATCCAAATTCTACCTAGTAACCAATAGTTCATGGCCACAAAAACCAGAAGTGAATTCTGTTCTTCGTTTAATCAATAGCATGAGATGGCTGTGTTAATAACGGCTAATAGCATCCGTGCACCAGGTATTGGAAGCAGATGTCTGATTACCACACACACACACACACACACACAGGAATGCATTGAAACATCCGGCTCATGCACCTGCAACATGTGCCTCATTAAAATCTTGTGCATCAAATGCTACTCGCATCCTGCAGGCCGCTGCAAAAATGCTACGAAAACACACACACACGCACGAGTGTGTGTCGTGATATGGATGGATGAACATTGATTAGCTCATAAATCCAGCTGAAGGGAAAGTCAGGTCTGATTGCATTGACTCATTGGTGTGCGCGCGAGTGTGTGTGTGTGTGTGTGTGTGTGTGTGAGTGTATTTATGTTGACTCCTTCCAGCCGTGAAGTTAACCTCGTCAGGAAATAAGATCCAAAAGACAAGGAAACATTCTGCTAGGCCGGAAACTCAAGGACTTGCGGTCTTACCTGGAAATCAAAGACACTAGTGAGCAATCAAAACCAGGAAGTAGCAATGCTAACATGCTAACATGAAATCCAAATGTGCTTGGCGAAGCTTAAATCCGACTTCCACAGACTAATTCTGCCTTGCTTTGTGAACATAATACCAGAATTATAATCAGCAGTATTATTCCTTTAATATATACTTTAATATTCTTGTTCCACGGTGTGAATACCTCAGGTTGTGCAGCTTACGGGTTTTTTTTTTGTTTATTGTTTATCCGCTCTCAGACTTCATGAAATGCCTCACAAACTGCCTTCGATTTAAAACGTGTCCACTGATTGTCATGAAAATGTAGTGCCTAAAACAGCTTCCTGCGTGACAGGAAGTTACTTGGCGAGATTTACGGAAAGGTTTACGTTTACGTTTACGATTCCCGCTGTGATTCTTGACGCTGACGTTTGTGTAGTTTTTCTCACGATGCCATTTGTGTTGGTCCTTGTGAATGTAGTTGCCGACCTTTTGGTGATCAATCCGACGATTCCTTGTGTTGAAAGAAGCACAGTCACAAACGGCAGCAGAAATGCGAATACTGTACAAGTTTACAGAGGTGTAAAGAGTACATGAAAACCATACTTGAGTCAAAGTACTATAAAAATGACTCCATTATAAGTTACAAGTCAAACAAATCAACAAATTCTAAGAAGACTTGAGAAAAGGCATAAAGTATCCAATTTTTATAAGAACTTAAGTATTTTACTCGCATTGAATTTAGGCACCAAACGAAAACACCAAAAAAACCCAAGAAAAACAAGAAACTCTCGATTTATGAGGTTTTGTTCCCTAATATAGTATAATATAATATCATGTGATATAGCTCATAAATAGCATCCAGTACCTTCGGCATCCTGCAAATGGCAACATTGTCTAATTCGCCCAAGACATTAACCACGATAGAAAAATATGCGGTTATATTATAAAATTATAAAAATAATATATCACAATGTGACAAGTAATGGTAAGAGTACAAATACTCAATCAAAAATGTAGCCAAGTAGATAGTAAAAGTTGCTTATATTTTTGATATACAATTACAAAGTAGCATAAAATACTTAAGTAACAAAGTACATTTACTCAAGTACTTTACACCACTGCAAGTTTGCAAATACAGTACAAGATGAGCAACTTTTTATTTTCCTTGCCTGTTTCACGATTTGTCACATTTGCTGGTTGTCACATGCAAAAAAACCGAAGGATTTTGATTGGACAGGATCAGGACTGAACTTCCTTTTGTAAGACTGTGTATAAGGAAAGACAGATTTCCCTGTGTGTGTGACCAGTGTTACGTTCAGGTCGGGTTGACGGACCCCGGCCCGGCTACTCTGTACATAATGCAAATACTGAGACCACCGTGTAACATCCCTGTGTATAGACCACCAGAAGCGACTGGAATTTCCTCACATGTAGTGCACACACACTCTGCGTCACACCTACACACACCAACACCTCTACCGGATTACAGTTGTTTTACAACTCGAGTCAACATGGAGATTTTATCATTGTAATAAAGACATTTGATTGTTCGTCCTGTGCTGAATTTGTTGAAATTTACTGTGTTTGAATTTCATTGTCTTTTCTATTGTGTATGGGAATGTATTGTCTGTTGTGTGTATACAGCATTCATATACATAAATATAGATATAAAATTAAATTACTGTTTTTACACTATATCAGGGTGCTTATATTTGCGCAAATAGGGTATATACAGTGCACCCTTGTTTATCGCTGTAGATGAAAATCAGCGAAGTAGGGACATCATATTTACGTATTGTTTAACATGTATTCAGTCTTTTAAAACACTCCCGTTACGTAGTATTCTTTATTAAAGTGCGTATTCTGTTAACAAACCACTCAGTACAACAATCTACAGTATGTACATACAGTACAGTACACAGGAACAAACGTTAATCACCTTCCACACGAACAATTGTTTTATTACAAAAAGTTCAAGCTTCAAACAGTCACGCACAGCACAAGTTAAAGTTACGTACACAGTCACGTAGCAGCGTCTCTCCGGCGCGGGGGTCTTTATATATCGCGGCTAATTTCGAAATTTACGGGAAATCTGTTATATATTTCTCTTAAAATTAACGTATACATACGTAATGAAAAAAATCAGTAAAGTCGTGAATCCGCGATGGTTGAATCGCGAAGTAGCAGAGTGCATATGAGTAAGTGTGTCCCGCCTCAGACAGAGTTGCTGAAATAAAGTAAGTGGAAGAAATTCAGTGGATGGATGTACGTACTGTACTTACTCGAATATAAGCACCCCTTTTTTCAAATTTTAGACGCTCTAACGAAAACCGAGCTCAGCTTTAGTCTGGCGTGCAAAGGCTCATGGAAGCCTAATGCCTCACTGGAGTAAGTTGCAAAGGTTTCTGGGATATGGAGTTTAAGTAGTTTTTAGGTATTTTATTTTTTATTTTAAGTAAAACGACATTGAAGTGATATGAGTCACAAGTTAGGTTTGTTAAAAATTGTATTTTGAAGAGAAAATGTACGTAATTAGGCCAAAATAATTTCGTGTCTGATAAATCTGGGGAGGCAAAAGGACATTCTTGTTAAAGACAGATCCGTCAAACACCTTTTCTTATAAAAGCAACTTATCAACAATCTTCTCTCCTCTACGTCTCCTCTGACTGTGGTGAGTAAGTGGATCCATCACCCACTGAATTACAGCTTATAATGGATGCCAGAATCTTCCTCTCATCCTCCTCCTCCACAAAGTCCAGTGAACAGCCCAGGACGAACTGACCCTTTTGACCAGCTTGTTTAGTCTTTTTTTCTTTTTTATGCCACTTTGCACTGTTAACCACAGCGTAATCAATCACAAAAAAGATATCTACACACCAGTGGACAGGCCATCTTTACTTTTATTTGGCAGAGACTTTTATCCGAAGCAATTTATAGAATGACAGGCATATAGAGCAAACTTCAGTTGTGGTACTGGTGTCTAGCAGTAACAAAGCCTCCAACCTTTTGGTCACATGTCCAACTTACTACTTATTAGCCAAAGTTAAGGTTCAGATAAGGTTTAGATCAAACTTGACTGCACTAGGAGCTGAAGCTTAAAGAACACTTTAAGTTAGAGGCTAAACAGGATAAACATTTTAAAAAATTATCAATTGATTATTATTCCACAAATATGAATTATAAAAAAATGTTAAACTTAAAATCTTTGTACTCCATGAAAATATATTGTGTCAAAACTATAGACATATGTACATGCTACAAAATACATGCTAAAAAGATGCTAAAAATGAGCTTTTAAATAAATGTTACACATTATAATTTATATACGGCAGTATATAAGGCTAATGCACTGCATTATGGGATCTGTAGGCTTTGTGTTATCAGCTTCATATCACTGTGCTATTTTATTAAAGTCTACATTTAAATGATTTGACACACACCAGATAGTTAAACATTTTAAATATCTTGATGTCCGAGACGTTGGTGTTCTTTGTCCAGTGAGTGAGTTTGTCAATTTGGCCACTACAAAAAATACATTCTTGACAAGCCAAATAATCTTTTTGAAACAAAAGAAAAAAAAAAATAGGTCTTGTCAAAGCTGTCTTACCAAGGAAAAAAACTCTCACCACATTGGCAGATAATTTCACTCGATTTCTCAAAGTCTTTTTTATTCATTTACTTTTAATTAATTTATTTTCTTTCTTTTTGCAGTGTAGTGACTATATCAATTTGCATTCTGCTTTTGGCCATCCAGTGAAGTTACAATTTAGTGATCACACACCACCTGGAGCAGTGGGCAGCCTTAAAAAGCATAGGAGGCTCTGGAAACAATGCTTTAGTGCATTGTAATTGCGGTATAATCACATAGCATTTCACTCTGAGGGCGGCATTCGTTTTGCGAACATTAATTAACTCTGCTAATGCATTTTATGAACCGTTGAAAAAAAATGTCCTCATTAGTCAAGAGAGATTGACGTAGCGAGACCCCCACACCAAGAAGGTGTCTGTATGCTTGTCAATTTCCCACCTACACAAACAAACCGCACCAAGTAGCATTACAAACTCCAAAAACGAACTGTGCCAAAAAAATGTGTGAAAATAATAGCATCCTTAGTCAATTGTAGTGACACTAAAGAACAGAACAAAGTGACATCAAGACATTCACAATCTCCCTTCACTGACTTCTAATGTCCATTTCTAGTTAAGTTAAGTCTCGAATTTAGGGATTTAAGTTTGAGGGTTCCAGACAATCGTATTTGACTGCCATCTGGTGGGCTGATTGGCTAAACCCCCACAATAACGACCAGACAGACAGAGCAAGGATGATCACAGACAAGAACTAAAAGGATGGAGGCTGTCAGAGGGGTAGCGAACATCTGGGGTCACTGGCCATATTGACCCTGGAAGAGTCGACCAAATGAAGACCATCTTTAGAGCCCTGTGAGGTTCGAAGAGTCGTGGCTATGTGGTGGTCTGTGTTGGGGTTTCTAGAGTCTAGGCTTAAAGCATCTGTACAAACCATGAATGGAGTGGCTAAGTAAGCAACACAAAAGAACAAAAAGATGAAACAAAAAATGAAAAAAAATACTGGCGACAACTGGTGACACAGTCGTGTGTGTGGAGGTGAACCTTGCCTCTCTCCTGAATGGTCCAGAGGTGACTACGTTCCTGTCATAAATAATTTACGATGCTTTTTGTGACAATTAAGCAGGTTAAGATGCATTTTGACCAGTGGTGTAAAGAGCTTGAGTAAATGAACTTTATAACGTTGTAAATTTGAACTTTTTTGGCTACTTTGTACTTCTTCCGAGTATCAAAAATGCTGAATAAGCAACTTTTACTCCACTTGTCTACCTTTTTGATTGAGTATACACTGTAAAAAAAATTTCATTCAATCAATTAAAAAATATATAGATGTGAATCATTACCATAATGTTTTTAAATTGGTTGAATGAAAAAAAAATTAATTTTTTTCTGGGAGGAATTTAAACCTCCTAGAAGAAGAGTTTCTTTACTTGTCATGCTTGTCTAATTCTAGTTCTGATTCTGATAACACGGCACAATTCGGAAATAAATCTATTCTAAACATGTTTAATGAAAAAGTGCACTTAACGGTGTTTATTAATTGATTTATATTTTTAGTATTGTTAACATTTAACAACGATTCAACGTCAAACGGTCTCTGTCCAGTAGAGGGCGCGTACACGCTGACGTTTCCCTCAGCATCACTGTTGCTACGGAAATCCGGGTCGCCATAGCAACGTAGGTGCCATGAAGCAGATTACTGTGAAGTTGTTTTGAGAGCTCATTACTTCGAAACTAATGAGATCGATTACACCAGGCATTAAGAAGCGGTGTAATTAATTTTACTTCATCATGTTCAGGGCTTATAAAGAAGACGTCAAAATGTATTAATTTCTGGCAAGAACCGGAAAATGTTATTACAGTACAGAATTATTTCTGGATTAAAACGCAAATTATTAATTACAAAAATGTAGGCAATTCACGTCATATTATTGTTTTGGTGATGCAATGAAAACTGTGCGCTTTATTTACTATAATTGGTAGTCTAATTTGACCGGAATTTTTGCGAAAATTTCTCTGCATTTCCCTGCATGTCCACTAGAGGACAGAGTCGTGTAACGTAAAAGCCGAGTTCTCCTCACACACTTCATCTTGATTTAAATAAAAAAGCGAAATTAAACTGGTCCAGCAAATATGTTAGCGTACTTTTCTTATGTTGGTAAAACATAATACAACAACGGACATTCATCACTGCAATGTTCATACCTGGTCACTTTTTTATCAGGCTACTGGACATTTGTTTAACTCTTCACTTTAACAAATCACTTTCTGTAATCACTTTTTAGACACCCTACACTTAAACACTTTCTGGATCACTGAGTCACTTTTTTGTATTTTACTAAAAACAAATTCTTATTTTTACATTGATTGTATTTGTATCTTGATCATTTTGTACTTTTATTCACATTTAGTTTTATTTCACATTTTATCCTCATATATCTACTGTACTTTATTGTACTTCTATCTTTTTATTGCATTTCCCCCATCCCAATGTTTAAATGCTGGAACGATGAAAACACTTTTCACTACATGTTATACCACGTATGATATGGGACCAAATACATTTGAATATGAATTTGACACATTTGTAAATTACTTATTTTTTTCCCTAATTCCGAATAAAGGAATTGGGTTGGTCTGGGACTGAGAAAAGCGCTATAAAAATAATCTTGATAAACCTATAACACTTAAATGTACATAAGTGTTATGTATAAACATTTTTTGAATTGGATTCAAAATGAGTCCTTTGTCGTTTTCCGTGCTCTTCGAAGTAAAAAGTAATATCCAACAGAATCCAAACAGCAGTTTGTGGTTGCAAGCCACTCAGCCACGTCCAGAAACACATAGACAAAGTTCTCGTCCGACTCGTTCGACAAATACTGCAAGAGAATCCCAGCATGCACCGGTGTAAAACACACCAAAAAGATGAGCGCGTTGGCCACAATGATGGCGATGATGTTTCTCCTGTCAGTTCTTCTCGGACCCTTCATCTGCCTGAGAGATTTCACCAGCGCGTGGACCGTTTGTGTGGAGCACAGCATGACGATAGACAAGGGTACGAGGAAGCCAAAGATCTCCAGCATGTAGAGAAAGGTCCGGTTGAGTTTCACGGACAGACGTCTGTTGTAGCAGGTTTGGAGGTTTTGCGGGAGAAGATCTCGATGGAAAATGGCGCAGACGACTGTAATGAAGACCCAGATGAGCAAACAGGCCACGGTGGCGATGCTCTTGCTTCTGGAGAGCAGGGTTTTCGCGAGGAAGGGGAACTTGATGGCCACGAAGCGGTGAACACTGATGGCGGTGATGGTCAGGATGCTGCTGTACATGTTGGAGAACTGCGTGCACAGAAGGACAGTGCATAGTCTGCTTTTCTCCAGTGGACAGAAGGCCTCGAAGATCCTGAAGGGGAGGAAAACGATGGCCAGGAAGTCGGCCAGCAGGAGGTTGAGCATGTAGATGTGCGTGTCGGTCCAGATCTTGATGCGGCTGAAGATGCAGAGAGTCGTGATGTTGAAGGTCAGACTCACAATGAAGACGGGTGTGTAGGCCACGCGAGCAAACACACGCATGGCTCCATCTGTGCTGTTCATGGGCGGACTGCAGTTGAACTATAAAAAGAATATAGTCTTTATTGCCTGCTCAAACCGATTTGGGGAGTCTCATTATTGTGTAGTGCATAAACGCTAAAATGTAAAGGTTAATTTCTCGTACGTGTCACAAATCTCTAACAAATGAACACCAGCACAGACACTACAACTCTAGACTCAGGATGCAAACATCACTAATGTACAACACTTACTACTAACGTACACACAAAGATCAATGCCCAAATGACGAGAACATTTCGGCTTTTAACAGAACACCGAATTAACAGTTGACAAAAGGAGAATCCAAAACGAATAATTAATCAAACAATAAATGAGGGCAGGAGTAAAAGTACACATGCAAAAACACAAAATATTTGTTTAATTATTATTCATATTCTTATTCAAATATTCCCATTAAGCCACAAAATGCATCATATTATTATTTGTATTATTGACATCTACAGTTTGGCTTTATTACAAAATGCACATAAACAACAAGTTCTTTCTGTCTCCAGTATGACAGTAACGCAAAGCATCTCTTGGCTAATGTGAAAAATGACTCCAGATTGGAGATTAATCTACTTTTTCTAGCGTTTTTAACAATGTTTCAAATACATGTATCTCTCTATCTACTTTTTAGTTGAATATGTTTATATACATGCAATATTAATTGAAAACGAAAACTTTTCACACATGCTTTCAGATTTTCACCTTCACCTCGTTTGCGGCTTTCGTTGATCTCAAACTAAGAAAAGCGCTTTATAAATAAACTTGAACTTGAACTTCATGCACAATGAAGACCGATCAGAGATCTTCTCAACTGTGTTGGACTGCTCTCAAAATTGCAAAACTCTACCTACTGCTGTTCAAGCAGAGAGAAGGTATTGAAAATGAAGCTGACTTTCTGGCCTAGCTGTAATCATTATCAAGCACTCAATAAAAAGGGAAGATTTCTGTGGTGAAATGACATCTATGTGGTGTCAAATTGTGTTTTTAATTTGTGTGTATTAAACTAATTGGCAAGAGGGAGTCTTCAGGGTACAATTTAGTGTAGAATCTCCACTGTATTCCAGTGTCGTTTGCACCAACACAAATGAAAGGGAGCTAGTCTTTAGCTTAGCGATTAGCTTAGCTCTACCAAAATTCACAAAATTCAAACCTAAGCTGTGACATGAAGAACAGACACAGGAGGAAGAAAACACAAGGTTGAATTCAGAACCAATGATCAAGCTAATTAACAAAAAAATAAAGACAACGGGTTAAAAAATAGGTAAAAAAATGACCGAACATCATTCCAAAAGATAATCCTGAATAGGATTAAAAATTTAAAATTGGCTTGTACAATTACATTGTGTGTGTGTGTGTGTGTGTGTGTGTGTGCGTGCGTGCGTGCGTGTGTGTGTGTGTGTGTGTGTGTGTGTGTGTGTGTGTGCGTGCGTGTGTTTGTGTCTGTACAGTGTGCAACGGAACTTGAGAAAACCCAAGCAACACCCTTTGTGGTTTTAGTCTGTCACGTATCTCCACGTCTGAGAACAGGAAGTGAAGCTTATGTTGGTTGGACACATCATGAGATTCACATGCATTTGGGTCAATCATGTGAAAGAATAAATGTTTGTGTTAAGTATTATTGGCATCTAAATTAAATCAATACATTTGGTTTAGGTTGCCCTGTTTTGTCATTTTCTTGGTTCTTTATTTGTCGAGTGTCCGCAAACTATAATGCTACATGAAGCAGACAATAAGATGATCTTTTCTCATAGTTCGCTATTCTCGTCTAAAAAGCTTGAAAGACACTCCAAAACAAAACCCAAATATCTTAAATAATTAGATAAAAACTTGAATAATCTCGAAGATAAGGAGAAGAAAGTTACGAAAGTAAGAAAGTAAGAAAGTGAAATAAAAATAGTGCAAAAAATATTTTTTTTTTTACAAAATTTATCAGTATTGAGTGTGAACATCATATACATTGTAAATACGAACGCCAACTCTATCGTATCCGTTCTTGAGAAGAAGAGGAACTCACCATGTCTGTGTCACGTCCTCAGTCTGACCCTCGTAAGACAGACCACCACCTTCTTCTGCTTACATGTCTTCTGCTCTCATCTGTGGTTATGACAAGCTGCGTGAGCGTAAAGTGAGTCACAAGATAATATACATTTCACAAATTATAAAAAACTGAGCCAACAAATTTGTCCGAGCTACTATATTCTTGTGCTTCCTCTTTGAAAGCTTAGACCTCACGTGAGGTAGTTGTGGTCCAGCGATAGGGGACTTGTTCTTCTTCAAGAGATCCATGTGATGTCTCGACTACTCAAGTCAAGTCTCCGCAGAGCTGTAGGAGAACCCCACCATTACACAGTGACAGAGAAGGCTTTCTATTGTACTCCTGAAGACGTTCTCTGGGAGTTGAGACTTTCATGAGCTTCCTTGGGGAAAAGAGTCTCTGGTGAGCTTTCACTAGGTGCGAGGTGTCAACTGTCCACTTCAAGTTCCTTGCTAAGTCCAGGCCCTAGAACTTAATGTTGTCAGCTATCAACTTCTTGCCCAGTAATGTACAGGTGCTGGTCATGAAAGTAGAATATCATCAAAAAGTTGAATTATTTCACTAATTCATTCCAAAAGTGAAACTTGTATGTTATATTCATTCATTACACACATTCATTTTCATTGGTTTCAGTTATAATCATCACTATTAAAAGAAATAAACATTTGAAATATAGCAGTTTGTGTGTAACGAATGAATATAACATACAAGTTTCGCTTTTCGAATGAAATTAGTGAAACTAATCAACTTTTTGATGATATTCTAGTTTATGACCAGCACCTGCATTAGGAGGAGTAGTGTTGTGTTCTTGGCTCTTCAGTAGTCCACAACCATCTCATTTCTTTGTGGTATTTGGAACCTGTCCATGCACCATTCCACCAGATGTAGAACCTCCTCGTTGTAGTAGGATGTGTCATGTGAGAACAGTGCTGGACTGAGGACACGGCCTTGAAGGACTCCCATGTTTATGATGAGACTAGTTGATATATGTAGTGGCCTACCCTGACATTCTGAGATAATTTAGTTAAGAAGCCCAGTATCTATGAACAGAGGGATGTGGTCAGTCCTAGTGTGTTAGGTTTTTCCACCAGTTTCTGGCAAATAAATATAAAACTCAGTGGTCATTAACTTGTGATCGTTTTGCGCCTGTTATTTAAAAATTTAGTTGGAACCAAAATCAAAATAGTCGGTACTACTAGAACAAAAACAGTGAAATTAAATGTGATAATAATAATTAATTTGGTGAATTATTTGCAGAGGTGTAAAGTACTTAAGTACTTTGTTACTTTACTTAAGTATGTTTTTGGCTACTTCGTACTTATACTGAGTGTCAAAAATAGAAGCAACTTTTACTGCATTTCTGATTGAGTAGCTGTACTTTTCACTCCACTACATTTGAATTTACACTTACTGTTAGTCGTTACATTTTGATTGTGTGCGACAAACCATAATCGATTTTTATCGCTTATTTTATCGCTATAATATTTTTATTTTTATGTGTGTGTGTGTGTGTGTGTGTGAGTGTGTTCCAAACATACACTGTGTTTCTTTTCTCTCTCTCTCTCTCTCTCTCTCTCTCTCTCTCTCTCTCTCTCACTCGTGAATGGTATTACAGTGCATTGTAGTTTTTCCTTATTGTTCTCTTCAGAATATGCTGTTTTCATTCTACTTCATGATTACTTTTCCTTTTTAGGAATCTGCAGAGGACAAAACAAAACGCAATTCATGACAAGAGTGTGTAGTGAAAAGAAAATGACTTGTTTTGTGTTTGTTTGTGGTTAAATTGTAGCAATTTGTCTTGTTCTGAACAGGACCGGCCCAGTGGCTTCTGTTTGCTGGAGGTAAAGTAGGTCATCAGAACATTTCTTCAAGTGAATCCAGAAGCTTGAATGGTTGATCCATCAACACTAAGTTTCGGGTCAACGTTGTTCGGAAGGAGCTGGACACAAGAAACATTTCCCCTTAACAATATAAATACCTGAACTGAAATCAAAATATTAAAAACTACTCTTACTATTTTCCATTTGTACTTGAACTTGAAGTTAATTACCATACTTTCCGGACTATTATTGTGCTCATTTAATAAATTGTTTTAAAATTGTTTTAAAACGTTTTTTCATATGTAAATCTCACATTTTCTCCAGATCCTAAGACCCAGTCACTAATTTTACAATTTTAAGTGTGCCTTATAATCCAAAAAATGTGGTAATAAAACTAAACTGAAAATAGTAAATTAAGTAGAATTTTAATTCTATGGTTTTTAATACAAATCTGATATTTATAGTCTATCCATTTATCTTTTAATCTGAATGTCTGTCAGTCTGTCTGTCTAACTACAGTTCCGTCTTTCTTCCATCTGCCTTGTCTTTTATGAACCTCTGTCATTTATCACCTTTCTTTCTATACTTCTTTCTACCTTTCTTTCTTTCTATTTCAATCTCTGTACATCAGTTAACTGTCTATCTCACTTCAAATTCAAATTTCACCTTTATTCATCACATACATCTACATATATGGTACGAAATGTAATGAAATGCTTTTTTCAACCGTCCAGCATTGATAGAAGGTCGGGGGGCAGTGCAATAATCGAAAAAACATAAACTGTAGATGGGGATATAGTGTCTCAGTGTAAAGAAGGGTTTAAAGTGACAAAGTAAAACAACTAAAATACAAAAACAGCAAATGCAAAATACAACGTACACTGTACTGTATATCTGTTTATTTACAATTTACCTGTCTGTCTGTCTTTCATTATCTGTCTGTCTTCCCATCTCTCTCTCTCTCTCTCTCTCTCCCCCGTAGCCGGCCATGTGGCTTGCTGCATGCGCTGTGCAGAGTGAATACTGATTTTGAGTCTGACATCAGCCTGAGCTTTGCGTGAATATGCAGCTCCGCAGCAGAGAGCTGTTACATAAGCCCCTTTCAGCTCCTCATCTCCTCTCTCTTATGAAATTAAATCATTCTCCACGTTATCACAGTGGGAGAGAAATTAAATGAAATGGTACAATCTCGGAATGACCCATCAAGTCTCCAGATTGTGTGTGTGTGTGTGTGTGTGTGTGTGTGTGAGAGAGAGAGAGAGAGAGAGAGAGAGAGAGAGAGAGAGAGAGAGAGAGAGAATGTAAGTGAATAAGAAAGGGAGAGATGGTGAGCGATTGAATGAGTCAAGGTGTGTTAGAGAGACTTAGTGAATAAGAGGGAGAGCCAGAGAGAGGAAAAGAAGGTGAGAATTGGAGACAGAATGAGAGGAATAAAGGTGGGTGAGTGAGTGAGTGAGTGAGTGAGTGAGTTAGAGTAAAATAGAAGAAAAAAGAGGGAAAGATCAGAGAGAGTTACTGAGTGAATGTGTGTGTGTGTGTGTGTGAAGGTGTGTTAGAGAGGAGATTAGGATATAAGGGAAATAGAGGGAGAGCCAGAGAAAGGAAAAGAAGGTGAGAATGGGAGACAGAGTGAGAGAAATAAAGGTGGCAGAGTTAGTGAGTAAATTAGAGGAAAAAAGAGGGAAATGAGAGAGTTAGTGAGTGAGTGAGTAATTAATTAATTCTGTGTCTCTGAGGTGTGGTGTGTTAAAGATACTGAGCGAATTAGAGGGAGAGACAGAGACAGGTAAAAAAGGTGTGAAAGGGAGACAGAAATAGAGGAAAAAGAAAGAGAGAAAGATAGAGAGAGAGGGAGAGAGAGAAAGAGAGAAAGTGAGTGAGTGAGAGAAAGTGAGAGAGAGAGAGAGAGAGAGAGAGAGAGAGAGAGAGAGAGAGAGAGAGAGAGAGAGAGAGGACTGTCTGTGTGTTTTGCCCAACTGTAATAGTTGTATCAACTGGAAATAGATCACATGTATCCATGGAGACAACAAGAAACGAAGCAACATTTATTTCACCTTGTTATTTCATTTTTCCTCGCCAGAGGCTGTGTAATTGAGCTCCAGCGGAAGAGTGTGTGTCGTGATGCTCGTCTGGAGGGGTGGGAGCTGCTCTCTGGGGGGCTGCAGGAGAACTAGGCCACCAGACCAAACATCTTTCTAGTTCATCTGTGGGAGGCTGATGTTTCCTCCATCACATCACATCCAGCTGCTCTCTTGTCTTCTCTTCCACTGCCAATAGTGACAAACTATACAGGGAGCGTTTCAGGAGAGCCAAGATGTCAATGTTCCGACCAGGTTTACCTTACTTTTACTACTGCAACAACAAATATAGTCCTACTAAATTAGTAAAAAAGTAATAAGTAAAAAGTAATAATAAAGTATAATACATTTTATTTATAACGCACTTTCCATTGGGTAATCTCAAAGTGCTAGTCAGTTATATGCAGTTATATAAAATCTCAGTATATAAAAAATATAATAAGAAATATCACTTATATAAAAAGTAAATACTACTCAACCTGGTATGAACCCTCTTTGGGTTTTGCCAAGTCTAATCTTAAAAACAATTAATTTTCATGTGATTAAAATTATTAAAAGACATGAAGGCATGATATTTTCCTAACTATTGTACGGTAGAATAAAAATATAGTAGGAGATATAGGAAGGAATATTTTATTTATTTGCCACATCAATGAGAATTTTTGCAGCACCCATATAAATATAAAGAATAAAAAATGGGAAACAATAAATAAAGATAAAGAATACGAATGAAAAAATAGTGCACATTGTTGGTATATAAATTAGAATACGAATGAGAAATAATAAAACAATTAAATAATAATAATTATATATATATACATGCATAATTATATATAATGATTATATTTACAATAATATAATGATAACAATAAATTATAAATAAATATATACATTATATGTGGTATATAAATTATAACATTAGTAATATTATAAATTGTAGTATTTATAAATATAATAATGAAAATAACTATTGCATAAGTACTGAAAGACCAACCTGGGTTTGAATTCGTGATCACACAATCTTCCTCCAGACGACCATTTTACTCACACCTAGTAGTTGTGTGTGTCTATGTATGTCATTAAAACAAGCCAGTTTTCACGCACGGTTGAGTCAAATCGCACATCTGTAGATTGTAAATAAATCTATGAATACTAATGATATAACAAGTCTGTGTTTGCACACGGTAGAGTCAGCCAGCGTGTGGGCCATGTGATGCTGTCGACATAACCATAGATGTGCCACACACACACCTACACACACACACACACACACACACACACATATAGGTGCTACAGGGGTGTGTGCTACGTACAGTAGTCGTTATATGGGTCAGCAGCATCACATGGCGCGCACGCCGGCTGACTCAACCAGGCTGGCGCTGGTTTCCATGCCAACGCCATCACTGCCCTTTTTGACGTGCTCGACCAGCATCTGGTTCTTCTCCACAGCAAGAACATTTGCCTCGCAAATCTGAGCCACGTCACTCCTGCCGTGTATTGACAAGTGTGTTTTTGCTAAATCTGAGTCAACGCTCTCTCTTTCTCTTTAATGGGTGTGACTGTCGTGTCTGTCTACGCTTGTGTGTTTCTGTCTGTAGTGTTTTTGTGTGTGTTGTCCATTTAGAACAAAGCTCATGTCAAAAATAATTACCTCGGAATTGTAAACAATAGCAAATTGATGATTGTTTTTAAGCTGAAACTGGTTTTGTTACAATTTCACACACACACACACACACACACACACACACACACACACACACACACACACACACAATTATATTTTGTTATTTTTATCAAAGTAGGGCCCCACTTTGACCTAAAGGTATGTAACATACAGAACACAATGTACGCAATAAATGTTCCATATAAACAGTAATTATTATATCAATATCTATATAGTATGTGAATGAACTGGTTTCATTACTTTTTCACACACACGCACACACACACACACACACACACACACACACACACACTCATCTATTTTTTTATTTTTATCACCCCACTTTGACCTAAATGTATGTAACACACAAATGTATGCAATAAATGTACATAATAAACAGTAATTAATTATTACTATTACTATATTATTAACAATATCTACAGTATAGGGTATGAACGTACCGGTATATGCATACATATTATTACATGTACGCCAAAAATGCAATTTTAATTACAAGATCAATTTTATGTAAGGCCGCTACAGCAGGTTTACATAAATGTAAAAATAATATTGGCGGATTGGAACTAATCTTTTAATATTTGGCATTTACATATGTTTGCTAATTTTTGCAGTGGATTATCGGCTTTTGAATAAAGAGCTTTGAGTCACAGCACAGTTTTAATTGTGAAACGTCCAGGTTGGATTTGTCTTTCCAACGCCTAAAATGTTAAAGAGAGAGGAGGGAAACATGAGGACGGAGTGGCTTTCACTGACACACTGACCTGCGGCGGGTTACCTGGAGTCACATCAGATAACCGGCGGAGATTAAAGATGCTTTCAAATCACAGAGAAGCTAGGGATTAGGGAGGGAGACGGATTATGGCGCCATGTGAAGGCAGGATCAAACATAATCCCTGCGGATGCTGAAACCGCCATCTTGGGTAAGAGTGAAGCCATCACTCCATCCCTCCATCACTCAGTGTGTTTATCGCTCCGTTCCCTCTGTAGTCGGCAGCCGCTGGACGCGTGTGTTCAATACATCTACAAAAATCAGAGGATTATGGGATTATTTCCCTCCTTGGAAATCCCTGTTATAACACTGGTGAACAGAACATCCTCGCACAAACATCTTACACAGATTTTGAGGCACTTCTGTCTTCCACCTATTCGTTTTCTCAAGCTCTCTTTCCATTTCAAGGTCACGAGGAGTCTCAGGATCTCGGCATGGGCCTGAAATTCGAATACACACCTTAGGCTGCAATCGCAGAGAATGTGTTTGTGTGTTTTGTGGTAAAAAATAAATATAAATAAATATATATAAATATTCATTAGCAATACATTTAAATCTACTTATCCACTTGTAATATTAGTATTATTATCATTATCGCTGTTATTATTATAATATTGATTATAGCGTAAGTATACCATATTATCATATTTTTTTATTACCAGATTTTACAAATGTTGGTGTCACATTAGTTTGGGGGGTTGGTTGTGTGTGTGTGTGTGTGTGTGTGTGTGTGTGTGTGTGTGTTGTGTGTATAATCTTTATGTTTTTATTGGAATTTTTTATTTTTTTATAATTGCATAAATATTTTATCGTGTATTTTTGTAAAACATTTTTGTACAATTGTAATTATTTACGAATTATCTTAGCATGCCTGTATAAAGACAATTTTTATTTTTTTTATTTAGATTCTGTTTTTTTTTTAAACAAGAACAAAAGACGGAGTCAGACCACATCTAATTCATTATTGTCATGTACAAAACTGGCCATTGACTTGATTCTGATTATTTTATATATTTATATATTTTATATATATATTATATATATATATATGTGAAAATATATTTTAAATGCTGCCATAACATTGTGTTCCCTGTAAAGAAGGAAATTATGATGCTGTGTTCCATGTACGCATTTTATATTATTTAAATGTGTCTTGCATTAAGCAGAATAGCAGAATTTCAGGAAATGCATTACAATCATCAGAAACAATTTTCCTTTGCCCTTTTGACCTTGAGTTCATTTGCATTATTCATGTGTCTTTCATCCTTCACCTTTATTTTCCGTCACGTCCATCGCTCGACACTCCTAATTGTGTTTTTACATTCGTTCTGTTTTTCCAACCTGTTGTAGAGTGTGGATCCATTCATCCTTACGCTTACTCTGCTTTAGCGTCGGCACGGGGTCAGAATGTCACGGCTGTTGCTATTAGTTACCGGGCAGACAAGATGCACATCAGCGGGTTGAAATCTAGAGAACTCAGATAGAAAAGGCGTATTGGAACATGTTTTAGTGATGTTATTCACATTGTTAATCTCTCTTTTTCGTTCCCTCGCTCTTTCTCTGTTTGTCTTTCCCTCACCCTCACATTCTGTTGTCTTTTTTCATTCTGTCTTTTTTTATTTCTATTTCATTTATCTATCTATCTATCTATCTGTCTGTCTGTCTGTATGTCTATCTATCTATCTATCTATCTATGTTTCTGTCTGTCTGTCTGATTGTCCATCACTCTCTCTCTCTTTCTACATCTTGCTCTATACATAGCTTTCTGTCTATCACATACTCTTTCACTTTCAGTCTCTCACTTTCTCTTTTTTCACTATTTTTCTTTTTGTTTCTCTTCTCTCTCTCTATCTCATCAACCTTATTAGAAGAATACAACCCAATATTAGAAGAGAACAACCTTCTCAAAAGAGAAGAACAAACCTAATCCCTCGCAATTGTACAAACACGAGAAACAGCGAAGGATAAACTGAAGAGGCAAAGGGCACTGCGCTGCGAGGAAGAGGAAGAAGAGGAGGAGGCCAAACTAGAAGCGTAGTGCCCTGCGCTCTCCTACTGCTCCACTAACCTACTTACTGTAATCTGCTCCGTGTTTCATAACAGCCCTGCCAGGGAATTGCATCACCGAGCTTTTCCAAACGCAGCCGCCGCTCCTCTCGTCATCGCGGCCACTTAGGAAGACAAATCCAGTGCACATGAAGGCACATATGGATCCACGGCCTTTCATTTTCTCTCACATATTGGCTTGTCAATCAGCGTGAGCGAAATGTGTCGCAATAATAATTCAATAATACACACGGCTCTTCATGTATATGTGAAACGTCCATATGTCTCGTGTTCTCGGCCTTCAGGGTTGAAAAAAACGATGGGCAGGTGTTCTCAGAGCTATATTTTCTAGGAAAAATATTTATAGAGACAGCTAATATTTCAGTGGAAGCCTGCAGCAAGTTTAGAGAGATTACATAACCGTCTGTCAGCGAGGAGGAGCTGGTGTTTTCTTAATTTCAGTTGTAATGGCAGTGGTTTCTTCACAGTTGTTGATGACATAAATCAGCTTTTCTGCAAAAAAAAAAAAAAAACCTCGGTGGCATAGAAATGGATGTCAAAAAGTTTCAGTAAAATACATTGGTACATAACATAAGAGCGAATATGTTATGTAGCTATTAATGTAGCTACAAATACCTACAATCTAAGTGTCAAAAAATCTAAACCATTTGTTTAAAGTCGCTTTTATATAGATATACAGACAGACGGGCAGACAGACGGAGAGAAATCTTAAATATTAGAGCCCCTTTCAGCTCCTAATATAGATAGATAGATAGATAGATAGATAGATAGATAGATAGATAGATAGATAGATAGATAGATAGATAGATAGATAGATAGATAGATAGATAGATAGATAGAGAGAGGGTAGACATACAAACAGAAAGATAGATAAATAGAAAAGACAGACAGACAGACAGACAGACAGACAGACAGACAGACAGACAGACAGACAGATAGATAGCTAGAAACAGAAAGATGGATGGATGGATGGATGGATGGATGGATGGATGGATGGATGGATGGATGGATAGATAGATAGATAGATAGATAGATAGATAGATAGATAGATAGATAGATAGATAGATAGATAGATAGATAGATACTGTATCTGCTAGTTTGCAGCCACACCCGCTGCGTTGTTGTTTGTCTTTTACCTAATTAAATCCTTGATTAACAACATGCAGAAAAAGCCGAGCAGTGTGTTGTAAGCGTGATCCCTTGCGTTCCTCCTTAAGCGCTGACGGCGTGCGCGTCCTCGTGAGGAGTGCGCGCTCGTGAGATCATGTGAGAGTCCACGCGTCTGAAAGTAGGTTAGCAGGGTAGAGTGAGAGGAGAGGGAGGAGGACGCTTCACACAGCGCGCCATAACACACACCGAAAGCGACTTTACTAGAGAACCACGAGAAACCGTCCGCGATCGTTTGATTACACACTTGAGGAATTGTTGGCTCACTGAGAATGCGCACGCTCGCGGCTTTAACGGTATATGTATGTAGCTACCTCACGTCTGCAACCTAGGCGAATTATTACTCCGCATACCTGCCAACTTTGGAAATTGACGAGACAACTTTCAAAATGAGAGGTAAGGCGTCTCCTTGCACTTTACACCTCGTTTGGTCAAGCGAAGATTGCGTTTCCATCGAACGTTGGATTCATGCACGCGCGTTTGTTTTGCCAAGTGCGGCGCGCGCGCCCGCTCACTACTTCGTGGCGACTTTGAAATTTAGATTCTCGTTAAATTTTTACATTAAGCTTTTTTGTATATATAAAGACTGTGTTTTACATGCTGAATTTGTATTTCTGGCAGAGTTGGTGCGTTGATTTGCGTGGAACTGGCGGGTTTGACGCGTCGGCTGTATTACGTAACAGGGGGATGTTTGTTAAATATTTAACTTGGTGACGTCAGATTGCCAGACAATCATATAGGGAATGTTTAATGCAGTTTGTGTTCACTTGGCACACAATTTTGTGTTTTTTTTTTTTTTT
>CM051496.1:32151654-32191212 GCA_028031935.1 Paedocypris micromegethes
TTTTTTTTTTTTTTTGACATATTTGTGTTTCCACACGCACCTCCTGATTTCGAAACTGTTTACGTGTGGGTAAACCCTGACGTGTACCGTTAAGTAAAAGTGCGACTTTAGCGTGTTGTTGTCGATTATTGAGCGTGTCTGTGGCGTGTCGGTGGCGTGTTGTTGTTTTCTCAGGGCAGCATGGCTGTCTGTGTGAGCAGCGCTCGAGCCTGCTGTTCCACTGACCTAGTTATGTCACTGAGCATTACACAGCATTCGCTGAGGAGGAGGAAGAGGAGGAGGAAGAGGAGGAGGAAGAGAGAGGGAGAGAGAGAGAGAGAGGGAGGAGGAGGAGAGGTGGTGGTGGAGGAGTAGTTCCGTACATCATGTGGAACAAGAGCTTGAATTTTCTCTTGGCAATAACTCAAAAACTCATAAATATACTTCAATATAATACTTGACAGTTATTACCATAACTGTTACAAAATACCAAGTAAGATCATTACGACATTTGTTATTTTGCATTTTAAACAGACAAGGGCTTTTTCATTTTGATAAACACTGCCAGTGTGTGTTGTTATTATTTTTAAATATAGAAAACTATACATTTTAATATTATTAATATTATACATTTTAATACTATTAATCAATAGAAAACATAATGTGAAGCATATTAAGCGTGCATCAAAAGGAGCTGTGTCCCTATGTAATTTGAAAAATATTTACAAGAAATGTACACAATTTTTTTGTTTATTTACAAAAAAAAACCAATGAATATAGTTTTTGGAAAAACATTTAAACATAATCTACAATATTTTCTACACATTAATAATTACTAAAAAAACAAATGCCACTCTTATGTGTATTTTAACTTTACAATTCTACAAGCTTTAAATTGCTGTGAATTTTTTTACAGTGTTAATGCAGTTCCATGTTGAATAATAGTTCTATGATGGCAAACATACTGTAAATGTGGTCTTATTTCCTGTCCACAAGTTTTGTTTTCACTCAATACAAAGCGCAATCCTTGTTAAAACACTTTGATGTGCACAGACTAGTTGGTTAGAAATGGTATACTAGTCATACCACGTAGTGCCAGAGTTAAATATGAACCTTGTTTTCCAATATTAATCCTCACAGAATAAAGCCATTCATTAAAATATTGGCTAAACAGTAATTCATTTTATAAAAATTGTGCAATGTTTTTAAAATACGTAAAATGTAGGAAAAATAAGAGTTTTCAACAAGACCTGTAAAATCACATAAAATGGATTTTTTGACTTTTAATTTAGCATGCCAATTACATAGTAGAATATAATGCACAGCTTCTAATATTGCGTTTTATTTCCTCGTGGCACTGAGTAAATATTGAAGTATGCTTCATATTTCGCTTTATAATGAGTGACACAAACGCTTTGTCTGAGCACAAAACGAGGATTTTCTCCAGCTTTGTTTGTCCATTGGACAAATGTTAGTTCCATTTGCTGATGTGCACGTCCGGGCAAAGTGTTGTGAGGTGCGGTTGTGTTTAAATACATAAGTACAGATCAGCCGGACGGGTTTTAATAAGGTCCCGGGTGGTTTATGAGCATAATCGCTTTACAATCTCAAACAAACCCCCAGTTTCTAAGCAGAAAAAGCATCTTAAACTGAGCGCGGCTTATTGGCCTGAACGTGGCTTACTGACACACTGACCGTTTATCCACGCTCTCGCAGTCTTGTCGGAATCCAAGGTGTGATTCTGTTGCAAGAGGCTCGACTGTGCAGGGTGTGTTACGTAAAACAAATTGTTAGCTCATCGCACATCACTGGCCTACATAGAGCAACCCATGCTTTTGTTTGCAGCAGAGACGCACCGTTGCCGGGATTATTCATTTGGAAAACGAGTCTGGGATGATGAATTAACAGGAAATGAAGACATCGAGAGGTGTCTAGTCGAAAAGCATCTCTGAAGTCGGGTTTAAGGATCTGTAGTCTTTTATCAACCATTCGTTGGGTCCACAAAACCTACTCTCCACGGCCTAATCTAATCTGCCTTTGCGTGTTATGTCACCAAGATGGACTTTACAGCTGAACGACATGTACCTAACACTTATTAAACAGCACTTGTAGACAGAAAATGCACATCTCTCTTTTAGACTTTTGTCAGACTTTTTAATCTGTGCTCGTCTGCTCGCGTCTGTTTAACATCACGGGTTTGTGGAAAACGCTACGTTGATGAATCTCGCCAGTAATTTGAAACAGAGGGGTCCCGGGGTGTTTTTAGGGTCAGATATGTGTCTGGAAGTCATCTTTAGTTGGAGTGTTTATGCAGGATGTCTTCTAAACCGTTCCAGAACAAGCACTGGAGTCCAGACGTCCGCCAACATGTCGTCTTTAATAACGTCTAACGTGGTGATAATCCTGGTCCTTGTCGGTTTTCTGAAAGTTATTCCAAAAAAACACATCCATTAAGTGATTGTGTTTTGAATAAACTTGACAAATTTATTTCAGTAGCCAAAAAAGCATCTTTTATCAAACAGACATAAGAAACGATGATGTAAATACATGCTTAAAATTAATTTAACGGAACATTTTTAGAAAATACACTTGGACAAAAAAATCTAATTAAAAAATAATCTTGTTTTTATACTTGTATGTACATTTTGAAACTTATTTACATTAAAAATATCCTGGTTTATATCTACTTTCCGTTTTTCTCCAGTCAAAATCAGTTCCACCTTAAAATTTCGATGGGCAGGGCTTTTTCAGTTGACGTTGGCTTTGGACCCGCCCCCTTTTACTGAGAAAGTATGTCAGTAGGACAACGAGTCCACATGGGCTTACAGCCAAGCTAAATGGAGTGGCATTCCATCGCAGCCAATCACAGACTCTCTAGGATGACCGTCAGCCAGTAGCATTGCAGCATCACCGGGGAGGCGGAGCCGCGGCATTATTAGACTGAGCAGGCCTGAATGGCGTGTTTGTGGAATGTTTGCAGACGAAGGTTATATAACTCTTCACAGAGAGGCGCGGGAGGGGCCGGCGAGGGCGAAGACTTACAGATTTTTCCATCGTGCACGCTTTGCTTTTAACGTACTGAGCCAGAAAAACCAGAAGAAAAGGTTTCAAAAACATTTCATTGTGTTTGTGTTTTCTTGCGTGACCCAGATTGCACTTTAATTTGACGTCAACCTTTGTATTCAAGGTTTTATACTACTATTATTATTTATGAGAGGATCAATAGGCTAAATTTAATATAAAACGTATAAAATTACGTCTTTTATTTTAAAATTTACATTTTAAATTAGTTTTAACACTTGAGGCTGGAAATCTGACTTGTGAAACGCCTTTTCTGCTTCTACGATCAAAATGAATTTATCTGAATTTATTTGAAAAAGCCACAGTGGGGAAATTTCATGTCTCAACGGCTGTCAATTATATGTATAAAAAGGATCTATATGAAGAGTAAATAAGCAAATGAGCTGGTTTACTTCTTCGTGGAAAATCAATTACGGGTCTATTTGTGTCCTGGAGCTCGAGAGACGTTCAGCGTGATCGTCGCCTTCATTGGTGTGTTTTATTAGTCATTCGTGAAAATATTTTCAAGACTTTTTTTTTCTTTTTTAAGTATGTTTCACCACAAATCTAATTTTTAGAAGTTCTTAATACAAGCTATTTATTGGCTGTTCTTTTTGAAGTGTAAAATTGTGAACATCAAAGACCATGTTGCCATTAATATAGCCATTGATGCTAAGAGGTCGTAAAAAAACAAACAAACAAATAAATCGCTCAGCTGTGTTCTCGCATGTGTTGATTACGACTTCTTTTCTTGTCTAATTCCAGCTCAAATTGAAGTCATACCGTGTAAAATCTGCGGAGACAAATCCTCGGGGATTCATTACGGAGTGATTACATGTGAAGGGTGCAAGGTAACGTGAAGCTCCATTCTCCGTGTTTACTTTTGGTTCTGATGTTTCTGGGTCAGGTTATATTACGCCGTTTGTCATTGTGATCCGGACACACCTATGGACGACACATCTGATATGAGCGATTGCGATGCTTCTTCTCGACAGGGTTTTTTCAGACGCAGCCAGCAGAACAATGCCATGTACTCGTGTTCTCGGCAGAGGAACTGCGTCATCGACCGGACCAATCGGAACCGCTGTCAACACTGTCGTCTGCAGAAGTGCCTGGCGCTCGGCATGAGCCGTGATGGTGAGTTCTGCACCCAATCTGCAAGTTAAAAAACACATCAAGCATTGAATAAAAAGTCTCCTATAAATTTGAAATCACAGCGTTTTACAAAAATCTTCTTTTGCAAAAAGCTTCCGCTGTACAAAATTAGCCCTAGGACTTTTTTTAAAACCATAGATGTTTCTTTATAAATTGTCCAAATTACTGGGATTATCTGTCAGAATTTTCAAGAAACGAACATTTTTAGATTGTTGTAAGCTTTTGTTAAACATAATAAAATATAATGAGTATAATAAAATATTAATAATACATTAATTATCAATCAAAAATAATTTTTTTGTTAAGAATAATAATTGTTAATGCAATATTGTCTGTCTTTAGAACTTCAGCGCCTTCTGCTTCAGAATTGTGCTGATCATACTGTAGATTGTGATACTGCAGCTTGTTTGTGTCTCTTAATTTCACAAATCATTTAATCATAATCCGCTTCTAAGCATCTCGCCGAGAAGTTTTTTTTTGGGAGAAACGTTTAAATTCATGCAAAAAAAGTCTCGATAAATGTGATATCAATGAGAGAACCCATGGGGGGCTCTGTGATGCCACTTTCATGTCAGTTGGTATCTTGAGCTTTGTTCATAGAATAGAATAGAATACAATACAATACAATACAATAGAGTATGCCTTTATTGTCATTGTATCACTGGGTTACAATGCAATTTTGTATTGCTACTCTGTTTGGTGCAAAAAGAGATTATGGTAAAATATACACAATGAATATGGTCCAAAATATTGAAGGCAAGAAACTGTTTAAATATAACACAAGATACAAGAACACAAGAAATGCTATTGACAAAATATACGTAGTGCAAAGGCAAATATAAATAACAGAAAGTGGCGGGAGCAAGTGTTGTAGTGCAAAACGAAAGAATATTTTGTAAAAGATTTGTTATGCATCGGTCTAAATTATATATTCAATTAATTCGATTAGAAAAATCTTTATTCAAACTTTATAGGGGGGAAATTGCTTTTCCGGTAACAGTTGCTCACACAAAAGAGAAATATAATAATAAAAGAAACAAAAATAAAAATGTACATCTGCAAGACATTTTCAGTATGATGCAAATAAGTAGAAAGTGACTAGCAATAAATAATAGCACGTACAATTGCACATAAGAAGAAAAATAGACGAGTTGAACATATTTGGTCGTTTATTCAACATATTTGGTCCTTGAATGGTAATTTGTTCAAAGATGAATTTTTGGAGGTTTGACGTTTCTTAAATTGTTGTGTTTTCCGGTAGCGGTGAAGTTTGGCCGAATGTCGAAGAAGCAGCGGGACAGCCTGTACGCCGAGGTCCAGCGCCACCAGCAGCTTTCCCAGGACTGCCTGGCCGGGTTGGGTGGTGGACTGGCACAGCGAGACCGTGAAGAAACGGGCGAAGACAGCACACACAGCCGGCCATACAGCAGCGTCGGCTCTAGCTCCACCCTCAGCGACCTGGATGACATCGCCACCCTGCCCGACGGTTTACTGTTCGACCTGCCTCTCACCCCGGAGGAGGCCAGAGAGTACTGCACCCTGGATATGCTGGGGGGCGGAGACTCTGCAGGAAGTGGGAGCTCGTCCAATCAGAGCTCTCCAGAGCCCAGCACTGTAGACATGACCCCACACTCTCTCTTCGGGTCTCTTCCTGACAGCTGTTCTCTACACGACATCGGTGAGATGCCAACTAGTTGTGACGCTCATAGACGGAGAGAAAAGACCGATGTGAATACGTTTTTTTTGTTTATCGTAGAGCGCATCACACAAAATGTGGTGAAGTCGCATGTGGAGACGAGTCGGTACAGCACCGAAGAGCTGAAGAAGCTGACCTGGAACCTCTACAGTCCGGAAGAAACTCGCAGCTTCCAGCTCAAGGTAGGATGCAGAGAACCGTTTGGCTCGTGCTGATTGGCTAACGCCGTCCTTCGTCCAGTCCGCAGAATGGATGTGGCAGCAGTGCGCCGTGCACCTCACCAACGCCATCCAGTACGTGGTGGAGTTCGCCAAGCGGATTTCTGGATTCATGGACTTGTGTCAGAATGACCAGATCATTCTGCTCAAAGCAGGTCAGTGCTTCATCTCACAGGGATTAGCCATCCGTCAATCCTGATTACGCAATTTGTTCCATCGCGGCTGTGACGGAGCATTATTTTTCACAGTTAAAATCAAACCATTTCCAACTGGGATGTCTGTGATGATGTGACACTCTATGGCCAAGATTTGATGTGAGATCTGAGGATGTAAAAATAAAACGGGATTTATTTTAGCAGGATTTTGCACATCGCCTGCCTGGAGAGACACTGCCCCTTGTGGTTGAGTGTAGAATTGCAGTCCTCGGTCTTGTCTGTTCAGTCCCGCTGGGAAACTTGCACTAACGTTTGTCTCCTCTTGTGTTTATTTCTCCAACATTCATTCTACCTCTCTTCTCTGCTCTTATCATATGTAAAACAAACAAAAAAATGTAAAAATGAAACTTTTTTTCATGTCATTTAACATTTTTCACAAACTGAATGACATTGTTTGCAAATATCTGGCATTTGCTGTTTCCATATTTGGATAAAAAAATTACTTTTTCCGTGTTTTTTTTTTTTGCCATGGTGAATGTTCCTTCTTTACTTTTTTGCCCCTCCACCCGGCATCTGGCACTCTCTCTCTCTTTTCACTCACTATTTTTATTTCCTCCTTTGTTTTTGTCACTTCTGTTATTTGTTCCTTTATTTTCTCTCAATTCTCTTTTTGTCTCTATTTTGTCTTGTCTTGGTCTCTCTTTCCGCTTCCACCCCATCATGCTCGTCCACCTCTCTTTCTTTCTTTCGCTCTCTCTCACTTTTACAGGATGTCTGGAGGTCCTGCTGATTCGAATGTGTCGTGCATACAACTCTTCCAACAACACCATGTTTTTTGACGGGAAGTTCGCCAGCCCACAGCTCTTTAAAGCTCTCGGTAGGTTCACATAGCAACACACACACACACACACACCAAATGTATTTTTCGAGAGATCAATTTGTGAGATCCCACTGATGCTGATTGGCCGGTTCTGTGACCTCTTGAATTGACCTTGCTAATGTCTTTTGTTTATTAAATTCAAGTTTTGAATTAAGTCGCGTGATCT
Organism: Paedocypris micromegethes; assembly: GCA_028031935.1. Lineage (NCBI taxonomy): Eukaryota > Metazoa > Chordata > Actinopteri > Cypriniformes > Paedocypris > Paedocypris micromegethes. Next base: position 32,158,964 of record CM051496.1, read on the forward strand.
TGCAATTTGAGTTGCTGAATTGAATTTACATTTGTCAGCTTAGCCGTAAAATTATCGACGCGATAATTTCAAAACAAAACTCTTTCAAATTTTGCTTGGAATATTCCTAAAAACTAGTTTGTTTATCCATACTTATATGTAGACACACACACACACACCCTTATTCGTTTAAAAAATTGGGCTTTAGTTAAAACATGTTATGCTTATTTTTGGTCATTGAAGACCGATTTCGCAATTGTTTGTTATTTTATCTATATTTATAGTCTTTTTTTTTTTTGTAGAAGAGTGAAAAGTGTGTGTGTGTTATTGTACTGCATAATAATTAGCGTAATTTGTGCTGCAACTTTCACCTCACACATCAATTTATTGGTCCCCGCAATCATCATCGCCTCTTTTCTCACAATGTTCTATAATGGATCTTTCATTTTGTGTCCGGCGTCCATAAATGACTTCTTACTAAACAAGCGGAGCAAATTGTGTCGTTCTTTATCAGCGGAAATTTCTGAATGCTAATTTCAGTGTGTGTGTGTGTGTTTGAAGGGTGTGATGACCTGGTGAACGCAGTCTTCGATTTGGCTAAAAGCATGAGCCGCCTGCAGTTGAGTGAAGAGGAAATGGCTTTATTCAGTGCCGCGGTCCTGATGGCTCCTGGTAAGACACGTGTCTGGCACTCATTTACAGAGCGATTTTCAACTTGTTTTCTTGAGCGAGAACATCCCATAGTTAAACCTCAAAAGCTTCAGGCCCGTCTTTCCTTATTCTGGCAAATGACCATGCTTGGATTTAAGAGCGAGCAAAACCTTCTTGTGTTCAGATCGCCCGTGGCTGACCGAGTCTCGGCAGGTCCAGAAGCTTCAGGAAAAGGTTTACATGGCCCTGCAGCACAGTCTGCACATGAATGGAGCTTCCACTGAGAAACTCGACAAGGTGAGAATTCTAATAAAGCTCTCTGTGTTGCACAAGCTCACTCACTTTACGGATGCTTTCACTTTTTTTTGGGAAGAGTATCTTGGAAGATGTGTTTTAATTAAACTAAATTACATTAAATTACATTGCATTGAATTACCGTATTTACGCGAATATAAGCACCTATTTTTTAGAATTTTTGACCGTCAAAAACTTCGGGGGTGCTTATAATCGTCAATTTTAAATATGCGCATAAATATAAATATAAGCACCAATTTTTTCGTATTTCAAGTCAAGAGCAATCACAAAAAAAAGGAAACAACGGAAACCAAAAAAAATCCAAGGAACAGACACAATCAAAACGCTCGGTCGCACAGGGGATAATAATCCTTCCTCTTCACACGGCTTGAAACATGCCTCTGTGCATGTGCGGAGTCTGACTGCAGAGCAAAGAATCATGTGAAATGAAGTTCTGACCTGTAAAATCGACTTTTTGTTATCTATTATTCAAGTAAAATGATATCAAAATGATTTGAGTCACCAGTTAGGTTTGTTAAATAACGAAAAAAAATTATTTTTAAGAGAACATTAACTTGATTGAACCAGAAACGTTAATAAAAAAACAAAAACTTTTTTTTATTTTGTGCCTGAAAAATCAAGCTTATATTGGCGTAAATACGGTACATTAAATTAAAGTATAAATTCCGAGTATCAGTTCAGAAATTGGCTAGACAAACTAGATTTGCATGTTTTATTAGTACAATGTTTTTGTTTTATTTTTTTACAATGAAACATTCTCATTTGATGTTTATTTGAAATTAAATTTCATTAGAATGTTTGTGATTGCTTCACAATTTGAAAAAAGGTATATTGGGATAATACGTATTTTTTCTGAATAAATGTCCATTTTGCACATGAGTCACTGGATTATAAGGCCCATTATTCTGGAAAAAACTCAATTATTCTGAACATGCTGTGAATAATTTTGCTTCAAATGATTTTGCCAATGTTGGCAAGAGTCACAGATATTTGAAACATACGTACTATGCCAACCCAAATCAACATTTAAGCCTCTCTGGCAACTCTTCATTGATCAGATGCCTTGCCATGTGTTTGACACATTGTCTGGAACAAACGCAGTGGAGTTTTCTAGTGACTGGTCAGTCTCATTTATATTAGTTGTGGAGGTTAAATGTTCTTTTGGCTTGCCATAGAGAAGACAAGTGAACTTATCTTACTTATTACTTATAAGTACACCAAAGTTACAGAGATGTTTTTTTTATAGATTTTTGAGCTGGATCTAACACAGAAAATCAATCAGTAACACAACCAAAGTTCACAAATAAGCCAGCGGATTATACGACTCATTTTCGATTTTTGGAAGGTTTTGTAGTTAAACTTTTTTTTACATTTTCGTGATTTGTTTTTTATTTAATTTAATTTATTTTAATTGCAACAGATAAACCAGTTAACTTCAGAGTTTTGTTCTAGCTTTTGACAATCCCACATGATGTAAAAAAAAAAAAAAATCAGATAAAGATGATTTTACCCAAGTTCTGATGCGTTTAAACTGAGCCTTGCAGATTATTGACTTGATCTAACTGTTTCTTAATGTTTTTGTTCTCAGATGGTGTCCAAACTACCACAGATGAAGTCGATTTGTAACCTGCATTTCGACAAGCTGGAGTTCTTTCGTCTGGTTCACCCGGACACGGCCTACAACTTTCCACCTCTGTACAGGGAAGTGTTCAGCAGCGAGATCAGCTTCCCTGACTCCACCAGCAGTTAGAGAGAGAGAGAGAGAGAGATAGAGAGAGAGAAGAAAGGATAGAAAGATCATGCAGTCCAGGGAGGCGGTTCAGTTCGGTTTAAACGCGCTTTCACACTCTGACACGGGGGCCAACAGGACGTTTTCCACACGCAACAAAGTCTGGCTTTTTTCTTTTATGCCGCTTGTGTAACATAAAATACACAAAATTAGTTGTTTTTTTTTAACAGATAGAGAGTCTTGCTGCCCTTTGTTGTCCTGGTTTTTAAACTGAGGATTACTCGTCTAGATTGATTTTCTTTTCATTCAAATGTGGAAAACTCATTTTTGAAGGACCCATTGCCCGCTGAATCCCTCGTAAGAAGCTGTCGCTTTTCCTCTCCACTCTCACTTTTTCGCTTGTTCAACTTCACCAGATCGTGAATGTATATCCCCGAAAACAAAAGCACTTGTTTTAGTTTTGAGGCCGAATGTAAACGATGCACTTTTGGTCCGTTTATTTTATTTTTATTGGACAAAACCTTGTGACAATCCTTTATAAAGACAAAAGAATGGAATGTGCCAGATTATATTTTTATTTTTCAAAGTAAGGGACCAATGTTGTCAGTCGACACCTTGTCGAGTTCCAGATTAAACAAACGTTTCATGTGAAATAGAAGTCGAGCTAAAATCTTTGTAGAAATCCCGATATTTTTTTAAACGATCAAATAAGTATACTTTAAATATATAAAAAATTGTATACATGTAGATATTCTGTATTTTATATAAATTAATTGAAATTTTTTGCATGTTTTCATATATTATGATTACAATATTTTAAGATTATAACTTTATTTTATAATATGTAATTTATTTGAAAAGTCTAGTTAACTAATTTAACGCTGGAAACAATTGAGCGTTTTATACTATTTAAAACAACTTAATATATAATAAGTCTAGACTAAATATCACATTTTTTTCTTTTTTTTTTTTTAATAGTTGTTTTTCAAGGACCAGCTTGACTTGTGTTTCACCTGAAATTTATATTTAAAAAACCAAATTGGTTAGTGCAATCTGAAGCCCGCAGTCATCGCCGAAGTTTTTGCGAACACCTTGTTCGACTCGAACAAAAGAACTAAATCACTGAGATTAGCTTTAGCCGCAAACGAAAGCAACAAATACCTCACAACGCTCATGTCTCCGCTTTTCAACGCACGGTTGAATAGCGTGTCTTCTGACTCGGGTTTGCAAACTTTGACGTGACTGCAGAAAATCGACGAATCGCACTTCCACGTTTCTATTATTATTGTTATTTCTTTTCGCTCGGGCACATTTCGACGGCGTTTGGTGCTGCTCCTATATTTTTTTTAAAAATTAGCGTTAGTGCTTGTATTTCTCCTCATTTTAAACCATCGAGAAACCTCAATCCCAAATCCTTTTCCCTAGAAGAGCCACTTTAAAACGAGAACCTAAATGCCATTGCGATGGACATTTCGAAATGACTATTTTTTCATAGGAATGTATATATACACACTAATGTCACAGCTAGTCAGGAGAGAGATGGAGTCGAGGTGGAGCAGGTGGACTGAGATGGGAATGATGGGAAAAAAAACCGAAGCCAGGACTTTTCTCAGCCGCTTCGGACTTTGATGGACGATTTTCTCCTCCGCTGATGGGACTCTGAGTCTTGACGTGACCTTCATCAGCAGACCGGGTGGGCGCGGTGGGCATCAGGTGCACAAGCCCACCGAGACAGGACCGTCTTGAAGCTTCAGGCTTCTGCTTTCCGTTGTGTTGATTTGTAAATCGTCGATTTGTTCTCTTTCCCGTCCATTTTCGTGGTCCGGATCACGTCCTTCCAGAATTTTATTTGTTTTCCTACTAGCACACACACACACACAGACCTGACAGAGTTCTCAGCTTCTCCTCTGATTCGAGTGGATGTTTTTTCTGTGGAACGCACATGGTGACGTTCCACATGATCTGTAAGACAATTTAGTGTTGGTTTGTCATGAACAAGTCTGTGTGGGCGCCCGAGCGTGTGTGTGTGTGTTAACCAGCTCTTGATATATGTAACGGCAAGTTTGGGAATATTTGTTTGTATGATTTTTCATTTTCTTTTTGTGTTTTCGGACAATCCCGACCTCTAGGCCTTGGATGCATGCCTTCCTGTTCACACACGTCGTCCTGTTAAGCGGCTTGAATGGTTTCATGAGTCTTTAGGGTTGTTTTTTTTTTTTTGTTTGTTTTTTTTTTTTCCAAAATCCATAGATTGTTCAACTCAGTTTCATACACAAAAAAAAAAAAAAAAAAAAAACACGAATTCTCAGGGAGATAGCTGGTCTCTGTCTCACCAGTTTCCTCTGCTGACTACACACACACACACACACACACACACACACACACACACACACACACACACACACACACACACCGACTTTGCACCGAATAGGAGACCTGTATTCTTGATCACTGTGTCCTGTAGCTATATTTAAATATACAGTATATATATATTTTTTTGTGAATGTCAATCACAAAGTGTCAAAATACCTTTCCTCTTTCTGCTAATGTACTTCAACAGGTTCTTTCACCTGAATCATGTAAGACAGAATATGAGAGAAAACTGAATAAAACAAATGAAAACAACTGTTTTGTGTTTGAACAGTGGAATTTACCTCAGCACTTACACACCTACTTACAATCAGTATTGTCTTTTTTTCCCTCAGTAAAACGTTATTGATTTGATACCATGGGAATCATACAAGGATGTAAAAAAAACAATATATTATAGTCATATTATGCTTCGCTGTTTGTTTTGAAAGCTTTTGAGTTGCTTGACCCTGAGAGAGTGCTGACATACATTGAAAATTCTTTGAAAAATAGTTTTTATAGGTTAGATTAATCAGATAAGTAAAATCATATTTAAAATAAAACAAATTCGTTATACGAGTTGTTAGTCAAAATGTGAAAAGTAAGCATAAAAAAAACAATCAGTTTTGTCAGATAACCTCCGCCTGGGGCCCCTGACGTCACTCGCAATCGACCAATGAGCGCGCGCTGATCATCAGGCCGATCGATCCGCCCGGCTCCGTCCTGACGCTGCGAATGGGTGTGACGTTCTTTGCGTGGCGCAGGTTCAAACTCAGGAAGAAGGAAGTGTTTTCGTAGCTTCAGTGCAAGTTGTTTGTTCGCTTTGAATTAAAGCTACTATCGTATTAGAACGCCTATTGTCCACGATACGCCAAGATGTCTGTCGCCGGACTGAAGAAGCAGTTTTATAAAGCTAGCCAGGTGAGTGACAAGAAAAACATACCTGTGCAAAAGCGAAATAAAAATAAGTAATAAGACAACAAACTTCGTAACTGGCACGTGGCATTGATTTGCGGTTTTTGGCAATAACTTTTGAAAATACTTAAGGGTTAAGAAATACTGAATTCTAGAAGTGAATGACACGTTTAACGTGATTCAGCGTCGGTTGAGTTTGATATCTCGAGATTTTCTCACAACTAACTCATTCATAACAATTCATGACATTCAAGTTGAACCTCTTTAAGGATTTGCCTTTATAAAATGCAGTTGTAAGTTTTTTCCGAAAACATTTACTGCTAATGAATTTTTAAAGAAAACACACACATATTTTAATTGGATATTAATATCTCTTATCCTTTTGTGATTTACTGTCCTATATTGGTTCTACGCCAACAGGCTTGTATCTGGTTAATTTTAAGTTGACTACCTTGTTTGGTTCTTTTTAAACTGGATGAAGATTCCCTTGATGGACAGACTAGAACTGGAGGTTTTTTTTGTTTGTTTGCTTTTTACAGTTCACCTTATTTGTTAAAGGAGGAAATCAAGCTTTTCACAATACCGTAATATGTGGACAGTAAGGCACACTTAAAATCCTAAAAAAAAATGTCGACTTGTCTTGTGATGTAAAAAAAAAAAAGTGTGCCATAAATGTTAAAGGCTTATTTGTGGAAATGGACGTTTATTCATAGTGAGCCTCATATTGACAATCGCACTCACTTTACTTTACTTTACTGCAGTCCAGGAAAGCAGGGTAAAAAGGTCTGATGATCTGTGAACTACAATATGCATGCAATATGTGATCTTTGATAAACTCTGGCATAAAAATCTTTTTAAATGAGCATTTTAAAAGATGTTGAATTAATATTTTGGTGGAATAAATTCGGCTTTTTGCTGTGCCTTATTTCCGTTTTGTTTTTCTTTCCCCACAAAATACAAGCAATGCCTGGGATTTGACGCTGGGATGTCTAAATGGACATTCCTCAATCTCGCTTCTGTTGTTAGTATTTACTTTATTGGTGGTGCACTTGTGTAACAGCGATTCCTTGAATAACCATTGTTGAAATTTCTACTCTTACATAACCAGGTTTTTTTTTAATGCAAATCAAAAGAGCCTGCTTTACAAAACCGTTCACATTCCCTTAACCGCTGTGTCAAAGACTGAGCGGAAGGATCGTTGCCTCGGCCCATCTGACATTCCTCAACTTCTGCTCTTAACCAAAACAAGTCTGACTTGCATCTACATGTTTCAGAAATATTCACAAAACACTGTGATGTCAGAGGAGAGTCTTCTTACAGTAAACAGGCCCCCAACCACATGGCATATGATGTAAAAAAAATAAATGCATGGACCGTCTACAGTATATAAAATGCAAGCACAAAATAGTTCGAGCCATAATTTTATCTTTGACATCCAGGAATACATCCTTAATGGATATTCTTGATATAGTCTTAACATTTTAATGTGTTTCCTACAACATGGTCGACCTATAACATCTAGCAGCTATTTTTTTTTGTTGGAATGGTACAAAATTTGTTTTTAAATTCCAAGTAACTCGGAAATTTCGTGTTTGACTGTTTTTTGTTTTTTTTGTCCCCCATACACAAGACTCATTCTGTCATATTTTTCTGTTTATGATCTTGCCATGGGTCGTTTTTATTTAGGATGATGAATAATTATTATTTTTATTGTATTATTTTAATGTTGTTTATATGGTTACTGTACTTCTATACGATTTGGTCTTTAACTCTAGTCTATACTTTAAAGTTTTTGTTCCAAGATGCACTTTTTTTTTTTCTCTTAATAAAATGAGTCAAAATCTTGACAGAAATGCATAAAATCATTACATCAGGTTGCAATATAGTTTTGAGAGGTTATGAACCCCTAAAACATTAAACCATGCACACAAAACGTGTGTTTTCAAAGACCTAGAGATGCTACAGAACTTTAGAAAAATCTGTTTATTTTTCAAAGTCTTTTGAAAACGTATTTGTCAAAGACTTTCAAATCTTACAAAGTTAACGCTGACACAGAAACAACTAGATTATTGACTTTGTTATCAACGTAGAACGTTTTCTTTGTTATCTCAACCATCCTGTAGTAGGATTGGTGGCAAAGATGGAACGAGGGTCTCAAGGACTTGAGGGACTGCTACAGTGACAACAAAATGGTGAAACTGTTGTTGTACTGTCTGAAAAGCTTCCGATGAACATGGTGCTTTTATTTGTTTGTGGTGTTCTAAGATTCATACCAACGAGTCTTGGGTCCTCCGTTGATTCCTTTTTTTTACCGAGTCCCGTTTACATGTAGCTGTCGTTCTTGGAATTGGTGATAATGAAGAGCTGATAACACAAACTACATATCCCATGATGCAGTGCTTTAGCTGCCTTGTCCTGTATGAATCATAGCATTTACTCTAAAGCACATTTTTAATTAATAAATTTAGCATTTTTTGCATTTATTTATTGTAAACTTTTGTAATATTGGCAGGGTATAATTAAAATTTAAAGTAATTTTTTTAAAATAAATATAATAATTCTAATAATAATTAATATTTGGTTTTGGATTTTTTACATTTTATCAAACAATAATATTGAAAAAAAAAAACAATAACAATTTTAAAATTAAATAATAAAAATAATATTTAATTTTAGTGTTTTACAAATGTTTTACAAAACTAAATATGTGCTTTAAAAGTTTTTCCCCCGCCACCATTCAAATGAATTTCACTGGACCGTCTGTGTTTGGTCAAGGACCGAATTAGGTCGTCTAAATTATTCATAATACATTATTACAACAATAGCCAATCACAAAATAAAAATGTTTGTGCCATGTAAATACATTTTGGTTCTCTTCTCAGGAAAAAAAAATGTTTTTGACACTAAAAATAATGCACAAAGACCTTTCTCTGGGAATTAGTTGTGCAGTGTATAGTTTCTAAGTCACATGTCATCACGTCATGTGTTTGTGTCCGGTATGAAGTTGAAAGGTGTGAGAATATCCGTGCGAGTCGTCAGCCTGGATTCCACTTTACAGGACATTCCTGGCCACCAAATAGGCAGAACAAGTTAATGGGTGTTTTCTGCTTTTTGTATGATCACGTGCATTTTTGTTCACTCCAAACTTCTGCCAAACTTGTTCTCGAACTGTTTATTTGTCAAGCAGCGTATCTGGTGTTATAAAGACCAGTCTTTTATTAGACGTCACGATGAGTTTCCATGCAGGCGCTCTCCATCTCACATTTCATCTCGCGGACCACAACCAGCCCTTTGTTTTGTGAAGATCTTTAGTCAAATGATGTTGTTTCTTTCCGATTTAGCGAGGCAAAGCAGTTTTTTATAGATCTGACATGATGTGTCACACACACAGACTAAAGGAACGTGATGATGGATTGATGTATTGATCATTGATGGACAGACTGTTGGAAATATGGACAGAGAGATGGATTAATATTAATGAGATTGATCATTGTTATTGTTGTTAGAGATGGGCATGATTTTTTTTTCAAAGTTAATCTCTAATTTTAGCAAATAGACATTTTCTGTATTATCTGTGTTTAAATGGTCTTGGTGAGGTTCCATTGGGAAGTTTTTAAATATACATTTTTCTAGCCTTATAGATGCATCCATGTTACGTTGATGTGGTAATTCATGTCACAGATGTGGAACAATTTTCTAATGTATGCTTTTAAAGTAAGGAGCTCTAATGTGCATTTTTAAGGCCAAAATATAGCTGTGACTTCAATGGTGCAAAATTAATATAATGCATATTGTGAAGAAATTATCATATGTTACTAATATTATTTTGGCTTATTATTGTTTTCTTTCCTTTTTTTAATCGCAATATCCTGCTTGTTTTTATCATTTCAATATGAGACGCCATACGTGACTGGTACAAGAACTTGGCGTGTACCTACTAAAATATCATCAGACCTTTCATGTTAAATACACTGCACTTAATTTTTCTATACTTTATACCGCGTCGGTGATAATATGGGCTGGTTGACACATGATAGTCTGTAAATGTGTTTTACAAATCTTGTTTCCTGTTGGATGCCAGTACATTAGCCTATAGATTGAGAAGCCAGACAAAGAATAGAATCAATATCCACATAATTAACTGTTCAACCTAGAGTAGGAAATAGATTGACCTTATCTAAATCAAGGCAAGATGAAATGAATTGAAAATTGAATTGAAAAAGCTCAATTGTCCCACGGCGGGGAAGTTGTCTAATTGAAATTGGCCATGCCAGACAAACATTTACTGAACACAGAGGAAGCTCCCTAAAGGAGGGATGGATAGATATATACAGTACAGATGGATGGAAAGATAGGTAGATGTATTTAATTGACCAAGTGAATAAAAATATGGATGGATATGTATGGATAGGTTTGTGGGTAGATAGATGGTATATAGGGAGTGCAGCAAACACAAATGTCAGAGATGAATCCTCGTTGGAATGTATTGACCTTACTTACTTAAGCAGGTGAGTAGTGTTAGTGTGAAGAAGGCTGGTGTCCAGGTCATCCGAATATTTGGAAATGTCTGGAAATCCTCCAGTTTGTCTCAACTTCACTGGTTTTCTCGGTCAATTTCTGATCCAGAGGGAAGTGATAATAAACTAAGTGTTATTGCATATCAAACTTCTCTTTTCCTCACTCAAGGGTTTTACATCCACCCAGGATCATGCTGATTTCCTTCAGCTGTAACTAGTGACTGGTGAGAGCAGCTGTGTTTTAGCTTGATTGCATCTGTGGTTTGTGGTGACTCATAGTTGCCTGTTGGGTACCTGCTACAATAGATATTGGAATACTGTAGATGTCTAAATAAAATCAAATTTGTTTAATTCTCACACAGCGATGGTGAAACTCATGTACTTGCTCTTTCGTACAGGCTTGTGATTACTTAAGTACACATTAAACTGCAAACATTGAACATAAAATATATGTTGAAGACGTGATCAGTGTGCAAGTTAGCGGGCATAAGTGCACCACAAGTGCAAACTGCAGACACGGAAGTAGTGTGAATATTGTGTATTAGAGATGAATTGGAGGTATATTAGAAGGTGTAGAGAGCGGCCAAGTGTCCGGATGCTCTTGATGGGCGGACCGTCTGCCTGATGGGGGCAGTGCACCTGGATGAAGAAATTGTAAAAAAAATCTTTGAAATTGTTGTCTGAGATCTGGACACAGAGGAATTTTACGTACAGTTAGGGATGGGCGATATGGCCTAAAACCGAAATCCATTGCAGCCTCTTGCGATAACGATATATATATTGCGATATATAAATTATAATAGAACCATTTCTGAACAGTTTACATAGACCCCAAGGAAAGCCAAACTTCAATTTATTTTAAGAAATAAAGAAACTTTCCATGTCGTTTAGAGAACATTTATTATGCAAAATTGTAATTCAAAAACACAATGTTGCAGATAAATAAACTACGTGTTGTGGCTTTTAGAAAGAGAGACTTTTCCTTTAAATTTCTAAAAGCCAAGTTGCAGAGAACAAAAAAAAAAACTGGTGTCTTTTTAGTTAAGGAACTTACACTGTAACACTGAAAATACCACCAGTATTAATTTGTCAAATACGTTTAGACTATAAGTTTGATAGTGAAGTGTGTCATTATTTCAGTCTTGAAAAACACAGTGTTCGCATTATACGAGGCAAAGACTTTTATTAAGAAATTTTTAAGAGTAAATAATATTTTGTTCGAGTTTAACAGTTTCATGGGCTGAGAATAGTTTAATGCAATCGTCTTTCCAAATATGAATACATCTCCTCCTGGGACACACACATAACCGACCTCCTTCCCCCTTGTGATTGCGGAGGTGTAGCGGAGATGGAGGTATGGAAACCTCAGGGTGCGGCGTGCACGGCGAAACAAACCTGAATCAAGAGAGCCGGGCCAAAAGAGCCGAATCTTTGGAATCACTATGTGGAAGTTATTCTGTGCGAAAACAATGCTGCGTAATGTGACAGACCAAACGGATTTGGTCGAATTTGCGGTAAATTTGCGGTGATTGGATGAAATTGCAAGGTCGCAAATAAATTGCGGGTTTTTGCTGAATTCACGTGAATTGCGAAATCCTGGAAGGACTGAATTATTGTGATGGTGCAATAGAATTAGAATCTCTATCGTAGGCCAATTTTGTATTGTTTATATCGCCCATTCCTACGTACAGTGGTACCTCGACTTAAAAATGTCTCTACTAACGGAAGTTTCGAGTTATGAAGCACATCTTTGAGGAAAATATTGTTTCTTGTTATAATGCGACAGGCCAAATGTTGTTGCGACAAGATCAAGCAAGTCTTTTTTTTTTGGCCCCAGTATGCAGGGAGAGAAAATGAAGTATCCAGGTGTGTATGAAAAACAGTTGTTTAAATTGTTAAAAGAACACGTTTACTTTACTTTTTACAGAGATCTTGCTTCCAATCTACAAAATAAATTAGTAGATTGATAAAGACAAATTCACTTTTACACAGTCGATTGCTCAGTTCAGGTTCCTATGAATAGTAGACCCTCGCCTGTGCCAGTGACGCTCATCGTTTTTAAATGTTTAGATAAAACCCTGGCAAAAATAGAAATGCCTTTTGAATTTAGCTGTTGCCATGACTGCAGCCACAGTTTTGTTTTTCATTCTCCGCTCGTCTCAATCGCAACAGATGGAGGATTTTTCTTTCATCGTTTTTTTAATGATCTGAAATGTCAGACTTGAGAAACTAATCACATGTGTGTGTGCGTGTGTTTCAGCTGATGAGTGAGAAGGTTGGAGGTGCAGAAGGAACGAAACTGGATGAAGATTTTAAAGATCTTGAGCGGGTAAGACTTTTTGTGAGGCCATTGTTTTGAAGTGAAGCACCAGCAGTTATGAAACTGAGATTTGCGTCTGAAAGAGATTTGCACTTACACTATTCACACACATTTTTTTCCCGAAGTGACTTGCATGGCATGTTTAACATCTAAACTCCCTTTACTTTACTACACTTTATTGAGATCATTTCTTGTTTTCTGCTGCCCAAATGTATGCAATTGCCTTATTTTGTTTAAACTATTATTGTGCACTTTCTGTAATCCTATAACCCTTTGTTTCATTTTTCAAAGATCACTGTGTCTGTCTCTTGCATGGTTTATTTAACTGAAAATGTGTATTGTGACGGGTAAAATTATGAAAATTTAACAAGTTTGCCTAAATTATATTTTGTTTATTATTATTGTTGTTGTTATTTTATATTCTTATTCTTATTCTTATTATTTATAAGATGTGCATTCAATCCTGTGCTGGCCACTGTGCAGATATTAGACCACTGGTCATGGTGGTCCAGCAGCAGGGAGCATGTATGAATAAGATGTTTGAAAATATTTTTCATTTTGCACCTTCTCTATAATTCTGGTTTGCTTTTTAAATGGTTGATATAAAGAAAAAAAAAGTGTATGATGAATTGACATAATCTAGAACTCTTGACTAGACTGCTGAAACCAGTTCAGGTGCAAGGTTATACTTAGAGTTTTTAGATGTTCCAACAGTGGTTTCTGCACTCGTTCCTGTATCAAAGGAGGAAACGGCCATCGATCTCAAAGCCATAAATGGCCCAGAAAATCTGTTATCAGCCTTTGTGTAGCCAGGATTCTGAAAGGCTGTTGTTTTAGGAGGTGTGATGGGTTTAATGAGCCGTCGCTGTTGACGCTGTGATGTAAAAGCGCACATCTGTTCTCTGACCTTTGCGCTTTACAGAAAGCTGACGTCACCAGCAAAGCCATAACAGATGTGCTGTGCAAAACCACCGAGTACCTGCAGCCAAACCCAGGTGAAAAGATCCTCACGACTCATGGTTTCGCAGGAAATAAGAAAGAATCCATCTTAATCTCATTCTCATGCCATTCTCTTCCCGGGCAGCATCCAGAGCACGACTGACCATGATGAACAGCGTGTCTAAGATGCGTGGACAGGTGAAAAGCCTGGGCTACCCGCAGGCCGAGGGTCTTCTGGGGGAGTGTATGCTCCGATACGGCCGAGACATGGGGGAAGACACCAACTTTGGTAAATAGAGGAACTTAAAGTATATACAGTCTGTAAATAGAGGAAGGGTAAAGTGAAAGGTGCAGTAATAGGTATCATACGGAGCTGTGGATAGGTAGATACGATGGATAGACAGACAGACAGAGATGGACAGACAGAGATGGACAGACAGATGGACAGACAGATGGACAGACAGACGGACAGACAGACGGACAGACAGACGGACAGACAGACGGACAGACAGACGGACGGATGATGGACGGATGATGGACGGATGATGGACGGATGATGGACGGATGATGGACGGATGATGGACGGATGGATAGATGAATAGATAAATGGATAGAGAGATAGAGAAATAGAGAGATGGACAGGTGGATGGATGGATATATATATATATAGATAGCAGAAGATTGTCACATCAGAGCTTGAAGATGAAAGAATGAATTAACAGATAGATTGAAATCATTCCGATTCAGAATTCAGAAAAGGCAGAAATTAAGAATGATCAGATACACAGACAGAAAGAACATATACATAGAAAGAAAGAAAGAAAGAAAGAAAGAAAGAAAGAAAGAAAGAAAGAAAGAAAGAAAGAAAGAAAGAAAGAAAGAAAGAAAGAAAGAAAGAAAGAAAGAAAGAAAGAATGAAATCATTCTGATTCAGAATTCAGAAAGAAGAGAGGCAGGCAGAAATGAAGAATGATCAGATACACAGACAGAAAGAACAGATACATAAGCAGAAAGTAAAGAAAGAAAGAAAGAAAGAAAGAAAGAAAGAAAGAAAGAAAGAAAGGACAGATAGACATTAATGTACTATTCTGAAGTGTAAATGAGACACAGAGATATGCAAACTCAGTCACTATTGATGATAATTGATTAATCTTTATATATATTATATGCAGGGCAGATTATTGCCATTAGTTTACTCTGAAATTCAAAGTAAAGTTTTCACAATCATAGCGTTTAATATTTTAATATAAAATAAGACACAAAATAAGGCAAAATTACACATACAATAATTGCTCCTGTGTCTACTGTGAAATTACCACATGAAATGTGACGTGCTAACATGGATACAGCTATGAAGTCGCCTTGGTTGCTTAATATGTATTTTTAAAAGTGTTTATGTATTAAGTGATAAATGATGATTTCTGTTTGATCATGCTGCCAGTGGCGTCATCATTAAGGTTGTGAGTAAGAGCAATTTCTTTTGTGTAGATGACACTGTCTGTTTCTAATTTTCATTTATCCTTTCGTCCTGTTTTGTGCTTAAATTTTACACCTCACTTAAAAAACTGCGTATATCTTCATATCATTTTGTGCGTTCGATGCTGCCAACTGTTTCATTTTAAGTTGCTGATGACAGTAGTTGCTTTATGACTAGTTGCTTTAAAATTACTTTACTGTATATAGTCTTTAAGCAGATTCTTTCATCCAAAGCGGCCAACATGTTATTACAATTTTTTACAAATCATCAACTTCCTGCTTTCCCTGGGAATTGAACAAAGCGCTCAAAAAATGTAATTGAACGAAGGTGTTCATCCTTCCTGCAGGTGGCGCTCTGGTGGAGATGGGAGAGGCCATGAAGAGACTGGCTGAGGTGAAAGACTCCCTGGACATTGACGTCAAGCAAAACTTCATCGATCCTTTTCAAATGATTGTGGATAAGGACCTCAAAGAAATCCAGGTAGAACAAAGAATAGAAAGAATTAGAATTGCATTCTAAAAGCGACTTTGAGTAGTAACATGTCAGTACTATGTAACAAGAATAGGCTCATGCAACATAAAAATACATGATAATTAATGTGGCAAATTAATTATTACTTCAAATAAAAAAAACAAGATTTTTTGTTAACCACAATTTCAATTGTTTTGAGAAAGTCTTCATGAATTCAATTAGATTTGATTGCAGATTTGATCATAGTTTTTGTTTAGGGTCTGCCTCAAATTATGTAAATAAACGTAAAGCTATTATAAATCACAAATGTAAGATACGATATATGTAACATGGAAATATTCTGAAAAAATTTGTCAGTAGTGACTATTAAAAGCTCTTGTGTCTTTGGCTGTTCCTCAGTTTCACTTGAAGAAACTGGAAGGCCGGCGACTGGACTATGACTACAAGAAGAAGCGTCAGGGCAAGATCCCAGATGAGGAGCTCAGGCAGGCGGAGGAAAAGTTCCAGGAGTCCAAAGATGCAGCAGAAACCAGCATGCAGAACCTTCTAGAAACCGATGCAAGTGTTTTGGTGAAAGCTGGGCAAATTTTGCTTTGGGACTTGTTTTTTAGTATTGTACTTATATAAGTTGCATTATTTTTGCTTAACACATGTGAGAGCGTAACAATCCTACCAACTAAAATTATTTCTTTGTGATTTTTTTTCGCCAAAATGTCAACAAGTTGGAACAATTGTTATGAAATCAGTTTTTTTTCCTTAAAAGTTAAATTATATTTTGAGAACATCCAACATAAACAGTTTTGGACTGCTTTTTATTTGATTTAATTAAATTCAATCTGCTTACTTTATAAAGTGTACAATAAGCAAACAATATTAACTATAATAACAAATATAGCTGCAAGCCGTGATTGCGGGGTTAAAGTCTTAAGTTGCTGAAACAAATTGTCTTTACAATGTTGTTAATTATAGCACTAGGAGTTGTGTCAAACCTGCTTAAATTTGTTGTTCCTGTTAAAGCGGCACCAATTAGCAAATCAATAAACTGCTTGGGCAACGTCAAAAAGCATTATAAATAATTTATCAATTTACGTATGAGAATTTTTTTTTTTTTTTTTTTTACAATTTCAGCTGTTTTGAGAGAGTCTCCATGAATTAATCTGAGAACAAAACCACATGCTAGTTTGTTTGGGGTCTGACCCAATTTATGTAAATTAAGATGAAGCAATTATAAATCACAAAATGTACGATACACCTTTTGTTCATCTCGAGCGTCTGATTCAATGAAAGTATTGGGTGTAAGCTAAACAGACATGGACTTTCAGGGATAAATATTGATTTGCGCCTTCTAGTGACCAAATCAATCTGTATTTACGTGAATATAAGCACCCGTTTTTTCCCAATTTTAGCGGCTCAAAAACCTGCGGGGTGCTTATAAAAATATGCACATATATATATATATATATATATATATATATATAAGCGCTCATTTTTTCACATTTCAAGTCTAACATTTCATCACAAGTTAGATTTGTTAAATAACGAAAATATAATTTTTGAAGAGAAAATTAACGTAGTTTAGCCAAAAATAAAAAACATTGGGGATATTTTTATTTTGTGCAGGGGGGTGCTGATAAATTATTTTTGTGTAACACGGTATTTGTGTAAACTACTCCACACTCAACAGACAGGACTGGTGTGGTTCTATTGAACCGAATGATTTGGTTCTGAGAAGTAGAGAAGCGGCTTAATCGATGATCCGTGGGATCTGTTCCCTTCAACGTGGACTGTATAAGACCCTGCTGATGTTTCCACAGGTGGAGCAGGTGTGTCAGCTGGCGGCGCTGGTGGACTCTCAGCTCCAGTTTCACCGACAGTCTGTGGAGGTGCTGGAGGAACTGGCTCGGACCATGAGAGAGAGGTCAGTTAAAGGTTCAGAACGTTCATGTTTTACACAAGTATCGTATGTCCGTTTTTAAATTATTATTACTATTATTAATATTACTGTTGTATGACTGTTGTTAAAGCCTTGCTTTGTCGATTGTCAAGTGCATAACACACAAATTCATATTTTGTGAGTGAGCTCTGACTGGTTATGTTAAGAATTAAACTTAAATCAAAAACAGATTATGAATTAAAGGAAGTCATTTAAAATCACGGCCCTATGAAATTTAGAATCAGAACTGTTTTTTTTTTCTCCTGAATGCAAAAAATATTTGTTTTGAGTAACTTTGTAATTAATTTGTCCTGAATGTAATTCATCATTTATAAATTCATTATTAATATGGAAAGTCATACTTTTCTATTAATTTTTAAAGCATTAATAATTATTTTATAAAATACATTTTCCTTTTTTATGTTCCTTATTCTTGTGTGAAAAAGCAGTGAATCCTTGATTTACATTCACTTTCAACTCAGTGTTTTTACAGTATGAAGTCTCATTTCACTTTTTGTCATAGAGATGAAAGATAACAACATGATTTATTGTAAACTGTATTTATTTAGATTTTCTAAAATTATTTAAAATAATACAATATAAAAAAAAATTTGGGAAAAATTAACACGACAGATAATTTTCCAAACTTGGATGCTATGAGAATTTAAATCTACTTGGAAGCTTTCAGAAACACGCGTGTTGAGGTCTGGCGTCTTCATCATCATCTTCTTCTGAACTTTCTGAGCTCTCTGCCTTCCACTCTGTTTTATTTCTGTTTTGCATCAGAGTCAACCAGGCCCAGTCTCGGCCCCGTCAGAAGCGAGTTCCGGTGTCCAGACCCAGTGTGGATTTGTCTGATTCTGATGACTTTAATGGCGGCTGGAATCAACCCACCACAGCTTCCAGCTCCTCTGCAGGTGAGATGATGCTCTCCTGCTGCTTTCACAACACACTGCTCTGGGCTCGGTCGGATGGATTTGCAGTCTTATGGTTTAAATCTGATTCATATTGAATGAAATAAAAAATGCATACCTTTTGTTGCATAAATACCGTAATTAACTTAATGGTTATCGGTGCAAATTATTAAATGATGTTACAGAAACATAAAGTATCTGCATAGATCATTCTCCAGTCCATTTGAAGGACACCTTTTGCTTTTTTGTGTTATCCATGTTACACCAACTCCGTAGACCAGCGTTTTCTATATGATTAGTTTGAATCTTTTGTATTGTAACTGTGGAAACTGAGCCCATTAATCACTTTTAGGGAAAGTCTACTAATCTACATTTATTTACGATTATTACATATCAATTTTTGGGTTATTTACAAATAATACATATGTTAATTTTGCAATAACCTTTCCATTTCTGGGTCATATGGAGCAAAAAATTAGCTTAGCTGCTAAGCTGTTAAACTCTAGTTGGTGTTCTTTTGTCCAAAGTTCCAGCCATAACTGGTTAAGTAGCTTTTTAATTACATTTTTCTTATGCTATATTACACTATGTTGCACTGAAATGATTGAAAAAAATTATTGAAAAGATTCTTGTAAAATTTTGGAGAAAAAAAAAATCTCTAGAAAAACGGCAAACCAATCAATAGAGCTTTTTTGTCATTGATTAAAGGCTTATACCAATAGCACTTTTTTGCAGTACGAGTTATTGCATTTCAGTACTTGCTGATACCAATACTTAATAAAGTCCTTAATATAAACATGACATAAATTTACAGGTAACAGCTTAAGTCGAGCATGTTGTTATGCAACATATTACAGAATAAATATACAGTATATTAAAAATGGAGATTATGCTGTTGGACAGCACAAGGGTCCTTAATAATAAATATTTGCTATTTAGTGCACAATATTTGAATAAACTAACAACATGTTTCTGTCTCTTGCAAGAGTTTGCTGCAGCGTGAGTTGTGTTGATTTAGAAGGGAACTCTTTGCACTCGTTGTTGTGTTGGGATTTTAGGTGCTTGATTAGATTACTCATGTTAAACACGCTACATTTTGAGCCTCTGGACAATTTGCCGTACGTATTTTTTTTTTGAAGTATTCGTTCCCTTTAACGCACTCGGCCCCTTTGATTAACCTCTTAAAATGAATTATTGTATCGAGACCGATACTGATGCATCCCTACTTGCAGCTATATTTGGGTTTTTTTGTGTTTACTGATGCAGGAAACAAAAAGATGCATTTTTCAGGCAGTGTGTGTCAGTGGTTTTCGATCTTGTGTTGGTTTGAAGTGTGTGTGAGACTGACTGTGTTCCTCCTGTGTCTCTCTGACCTCAGCGGCCCCCGTCATCAGCAGGAGACCGTCACATCAGAGCCGGAACTGTGAGTCACACACTCCGACACAAAAGCAGCGTGAAGTTTCACATTTTCAGGGTTCCAGTAGAGATCTCCTTTTGACACCAGCAAAAAACTCGTTTTTTTAGATTGTTACATTTTAATTGTAGGTTCTGGATGTAAGTGTACATATTTGAAAGTGTGTGTGTGTGTGTGTGTGTGTGTGTGTGTGTGTGTGTGTGTGTGTGTGTGTGTGTGTGTGTGTGTGTACGTATACGCACAATACAGCACTTCTCTTTATGTATATACAAAAAACGTGTGTTAATGTTGATTCTCACTATTATTTTTATTCTCACACTTTTATTCTCTTATGTTTTTCTCTCTTTTCTTTCTTTCTCTCTCTTTCTCTCTTTTTATCTCTCGTTTACACTCTCTTTCTCTCGCTTGCTCACTCTTTCTCTTTTATTTCTCACTATCAATTTAAATATCACTCTTTTATTCTCTGTCATTTCTCTTTCTTACTCTCTAGATCCCTCTCTTTTCATCTCTCTCTCTCCTTTTCTCTTATTTTTTATGCTCTTTCTCTCCAATTCTCTCTCTTACTCTTTCCCTAGATCTCTCTCTCTCTCTCTTTCTCTCTCTCTCCTCTCTCTCTCTCTCTCTCCTCTCCTCTCCCTCTCTCTTTCTTCTCTTCTCTCTCTCTGCTCTCTCTCTCTCTCTCTCTGCCTCTCTCTCCTCTCTCTCTCTCTTCCTCTGCCTCTCTCTCTCTCTCTCTCCTCTCTCTCTCTCTCTCTCTCCTCTCTCTCTCTCTGCCCTCTCTCTCTCTCTCTCTCTCTCTCCTCTCTCTCTCTCTCTCTCTCTCTCTCTCTCTGCCTCTCCCTCTCCATACATATGCACAGTGTATATTTTAAAATGTTTAGGGAAAATACTGGTATCTTCACATTTCATTCATTGTCAGTGCATTCAAATTTTCTTAACTTCCATCTTTTCTTTCTGTCTCCATAGCAACAGATCAGCCGAGCTGCAAGGCTCTGTACGATTTTGAACCAGAGAACGAGGGAGAGCTCATGTTCTACGAGGGCGACGTGATCACGCTGACCAATCAGATAGACGAGAACTGGTTCGAGGGGTCCGTGCGGGGACGCAGCGGACTGTTCCCCTGTAATTACGTAGAGGTGGTGGTGCCACTAAGACACTAAGCAAGAGTGAAATGTCCGATACAGAGAAATGTTTATTAAAATGATGAGAACTTTGACTTCAAGGGAATTTGGTGCGATGCTGGAGATTTTGTTTGTTGATTTTGGACACCAGATTTTGGCAAACGTTTTTATAAAACAGAGCCATTTACACTAGTATAATGAACATCACTGTTTTACATCTTTTTTTTTTTTTCTATTGCCGATCTACTACAATATCTGCTCTCATGTTGGTCCCGTTTGTTCAAGTTTTAGTGTTAAATGTCTCCCTCTAGTGGCCGATTTAAAAGCTACTTTACCTTGCCGGCTGCGCGAATGTGGCTTCTAATTGGTCCATGGTGAGTGGGCGGGTCCTCTATGTGACCAGATTACCTTATCACGAATTTGAACGCTTTAGCCGTCACTGTTGTGGTTGTTAAACGGGAACTTTTGATAATCTACTTCCGCGCTGCTCTTTGTGCTCTGAACCTGCTTTTGTTGATTCCTCATGGCGCAGAGTTCTTGTAAAGGGAAATTCAAATGTCCTTTGTTGAAAGAATGAATCACACACACATATATTTCCCTGGTTTGGTAAAAGTCATTTGAATTTAGTTCAGCTTTTTTCATCGGCCTTTTTACGCGTATCGTACTTTATAGGTGGGAAATGTATGTGTTGTCAGCGAAGAAAAATTACACTTTTTTTTTTCTCCCTCACAAATGATCACTATCCCAACTTTCTCAAAAACTGAATGTCATTTTTTGTTAATGATTTTACTTTATTTCTGCACTTGTCTGGCTGAAACACTGGCACATGTGTGTGTGGTGTGGTTGGTGTGTTGTGTTGGTGTGTGTGTGGTGGGGTGTTGTGTGGGTGTGTGTGTGTGTGTGTGTGTGTAAGAGAGATATCTTTATGTATTTAGGGGTCCGGGGGGCACAAAACGACTCTCTTCAGGAATCTGCTGCTGCCTTTGTTTCCAGTGTGATGTCGTTCCGCTGGAGATGTGACGTAATCTTCTTCATGTAAAGATGAAGCGTGTGTTCCGGCTCTTATTTATCCTGAGCTGAACTACTGTATGATGCTTCTGAGTTGAAATCTCGCAGAGAGTCTTTTATTGTCCGTCTTTGGCGGAAACTTGTATCATAGAATTTTTAGACATATTCAACATGTTGGTGTTTCCTGTAAAGGCCTGAAGCACATTTTATTTGGAATAAAGCTTGAAAACTATCTGGTTGGGGGTTTTTTTTTCCTCGTGTGTGTGTGTGTGTGAGAGAGTGAGACAGAGAGAGGTTTGTGTGTCTGTGAGACAGAGAAAGTGTATGTGGGAAAAGTACTGTGTGTGTGTGTGTGTGTGTGTGTGTGTGTGTGTGTGTGTGTGTGTGTGTGTTTGTGTGAAAAGTAAAGTATAGACTGTGAGAGTGTGTTTGTGTGCGTGAGAGGGCAAGTGTATTCTGTGCACAACCATGATTATGATGTACAGACACTAAAGCATATACATGTAGATATATAAATATGATACGTGCAGTCTGCAGACCCTTTAAGATATACTCTATATTTGTAAATACACTTGCACACACACTAAATGTAAATAAGTTGACTTAAATAAATGACTAAAATAAAATGACTCTTTAGCAACTACCGTACGTACACACACGTTGATATGTACACACTGTCGACTCCCTAGCAACCCACATGTGTACCAATCTGTTTGTAATACATATAGCACTTAATTATTTAATTTTTTTTACATCATTATTGTGGGACAATTGATCATTTAACATGTATTCAGAAAATAACGCTGATTGATGTCTACTCATCGACGAAACGGGCGCCCGCGGGTGACGCTGTAATCACATTTGTCGGGTCGGGGTCGTTGAATTGGTGTCGCTGACGGGATTAATCAGGCACTTCGGTGCCATCCATCTCTCGCCCGCAGAAGGCGTGTCGATCAGTAATATCATCCAGCGCTCTTTGTCCCACAGTGTGTGTGTGTGTGTGTGTGTGTGTGTGTGTATGTGTATGTTTGCGTGTGTGTGTATGTGTGTGTTGGTGACGGGCTGCTCCAGTCATGGCGGCGGCGCCCGCGAAACCACGAACCGGGAGTCCAAAAGCGCAGCTCCCGCCGTGTTATTATGAGGGCTTCCTGGAGAAAAGATCGGCGAAAGAACGGGTGAGTGTTCTTCACTGCTTGGCGTTTATTTTGCGCGTAGATATTGCGTTTATATTGCCACGCGCCGCATGACAGACGCGCACATGCCTCGCGCGCGCGCATTGTTTGGGCTTGGGCGAGGTTCGTCTCGTGCCCGAATATTCTCCATTAGGTGTCCTCTCTGTCTTATTTATTTCAATTGTTGTCGGCGTTTATTTCCAGCAGACACACCTTACAAACAGTTTCTTCTTTGAACGCTAAACGAGTCTCCCTTACTGATCAGTGATCAATGAGTTTAAGTGAGATGACGTCAGGCGTCTGTCTAAATCTATGTATCTGTCATCTATATAAACTGTGTAAAACTCGGAATCTGTCTGTCAATCTGCCTGTCTGTCTCAATTTCTGTCTGTCTGCGTCTCCACCAATCGTCTGTCTGGTTACTTTGTCTGTCAACTAAATCTGTCTGCATGAATGTTTGTGTATATCCATTCATCCATCTGTCTATCTTCTTAATCTGTCTGAATGCCCGTCTTTCTTTCTGTCTCCATCCATCCATCCTAGTCTGTCTGTCTCTGAACTTAATCTGTCTATACAGTATATCTACCGATCCATTCATCCATCTACGTATCTTCTTAATCTGTCTGAATGCCCGTCTTTCTCTCTGTCTGTCTGTCTGTCTGTCTGTCTGTCTGTCTGTCTATCTATCTATCTTCTCTATCTATCTATCTTCTCTATCCATCCATTTTTACAGACATACATACATCTTCTTAATCTGTCTGTATGTCTGTCTGTCTGTCGTCTTAATCTGTCAGTATACCCATCTTTCTATCTCTTTCTCTATCACCATCCATCCATCCATCCATCCATCTTAATCTGTCTTTCTCCCTCTCTGTCTTGTTCTCTTCATCAATCTATCTGTCTCCATTTATTTTTTTGTTCTGTCCATGTCTCTCTCTCTCTTGTCTGTCTAAATTCCCGTCTGTATATGTCAGTCTATCTATTTTTTTAGTCATCAGTTTGTTTGCATCTTCCAGCAGTCAGTCCGTCATCTATAATTGTGCAGAACAGTACACACACATTCATCTGAGATATTTCTATATTGATGCGGCGCATTACGTAATTTACATTTAAAAAGACGGTTTATATGTAAATTGTGGAGGGAATGTTGGTGGGTTCAGGTGCAGAGTGTGTTGGGGGTGTGTGGAGGGGGTGGTCTCGGATTTAGGACAGCTGTGGTCTGTGTGTGTGGTGCCCCGGGGAGCCATGTGCTGCCATTCCGAGCCAGACAGAGCAGAGATTAACACACAGAAGAGCGATAATCCATGATGCTGTTGACTAATGCACTCACAGCTTTTACCAGATTGAGCCGAGTTTGAGATGTTGTGTGTCTGCAGGTCGCTCGGCGTTTGTGGACCTGCTTGTGCGGAAGCTCGCTGTACTTCTTCAACAATCCCAAGGACACGCATGTGAGTGGCCGAGGAGAATCTGGAGGAATGAGAATGTTTTTAATCCCATTAAAAGCCCAGATTGTGTCACGCCCGCGCTCTCTCGGCTCGGCTGAGCGGGAAGATGAGTTTTATCGGAGTCTGTTTAATTGCGGTTTGGTATTGATTTCCACTCTGGACCGATGAGGAGAGTGGAATCGGCCCGTAGAACCTCAGGCGTGACAGGAAGTTTATGGAGAGGAAAGAATTCATGCAAAAAACTGTTAGGGACGTGAACTAAGCAAAGCTGTTTATATTACACTCGACAACTACATGGCTGAAAAATCCTCATTTGAATATAAATTATAATTTATATACAGAATAAATGTATTGTCTGATATGATAATTCTATGGGGGGGATGAACATATTTATTAGAGGTACACATAGATTACTTTTTGTAATCTAGTTTAATCTCTTTGCAATCTTGAAATGAATCTAGATTAATCTCTGAATTCAGATCTAATCTTGAGTCTAATCTAGACTTTGAGAATATAATAACGGCAATATTAGTTTTTTTGATCACCGTTGATAAGTCTCGTCGCGTTACCACATATATACTGTTATATATACGTACATTTGTGCGTGAGTGTTTTTTCACATATTAATACGAAAATATACTTGTTAAAAGGTTTATGTAATATATATAATATATATGTGTACATAATATATGCATTATAATTGGATCATATATTCGTGGGGGATTTGAAAGCAAACGTGTGTGTGTGTGTGTTCTGTGCTCAGTGTGTTGAGAAGTTGGATCTGTGCGGGTTCGTGTCGCTCATCGATGATCCCAGTCGGGACCGGAACCTGGAAGCGGCTCGACTGAACCTCCGCATGAAAGATGGAGAAATCAAGCTGACGGTCAGTGTTCCAGCCACACTCACACTCACACCATTCATCCCGTTGTTTTCCACATGTCTAAATGTTAAATATTAAATGTTTAATATTTGAAAAACCCTTTATAATTTTAGCAAATTGGAACTATATCAAAATACACATGTACTGTAGTATAATATTCTTCCTTTAATTTGTCTTTCTCTCGCTCTCTCTCACCCACTCTCTCTCTCTCTCTCTCTCTCTCTCTCTCTCTCTCTCTCTCTCTCTCTCAACTCTCATCTTCATCCCTTCTCTTAATCTCTCTCTCATCCTCTCCCTTTCATATCTTCTTTTTCTCTCTTTACCGTTAACCTAATTGTTCTCTCTTTCCCACTCTCTTTCTGTATCTCTCTCTCTTTCTCTTCTACTCTGCTCATTTCTTTTTATTTCTCCCATTTTCTTTCTTTCTTACTGTCTTTTTCACTCTTCCGTTCACACCATTTCTCTCTTCCACTTCTTCATTCTCGATTCCTTGTCCATTTCCTCATTTCGCTCTTTCTTTCTTTTTCACTCATTCAATCTGCTCATTTCTCTCTTCCCCATTTTCCCCCCATCCTTTCTCCTACCATTTCATACATTCTTTTTTTTTTTTTTTTCCGCTCACTTCCTTTCTCACTCTTCTATTCTCCTTTCTATCGCTCTTCCTCTCCACCTCCCTCCCTTTCATATCTTCGTTCTCACTCTTTCACTCATTCTTTCTATCTCTCTCCCACTTTGCCCATTTTTTTGTATCCCTCTCATTCCCTTTCTTTCCTTCTTTCCTATCCTCTTTCTCACTCTTATGTTTGCTTCATTTCTCTGTCTGTCTCTCTCTCTCTCTCTCTCTCTCTCTCTCTCTCTTTGACTGTACTTCTATCTTTTTCTCTTCCTTTTCCTTATTTCTCTATCTCTCACTCTCTCACTTCTCAGGCTCCGAGTCTAGAGGCGCGTGAGCTGTGGAAAGGTTACCTTTACTCCGTGGTGGATGTGAGTTTTTTTCTTCTATTGTTTCTCTTTAGGGAGCGATTGTGAGTGTAGACATATTAGTTGGTAGTTCTTCATTACGACCGGACTTGAGATCACACCCAGACAATAAAGCAGATGAGGAACGTGACTCTGATAGCGAGCAGGAAATGGGCCCGGGTTGTGTTATGTTATTATAATATTATCACATTCGTTTTGTTGCTTATGTTTATTGTCATTTTTTTCGAGGCCTGTGTTTTTTTTTTTTCCTTTTTAGCAAGAAGTTCATGATGGTTTTCTTAAGAACCTGTTATCCATGTGCTGTCCGAGTGGGTTTAATAGTCCAATGTAAAGATAAGATAAATAAGGGAGAGAGCTTTAATATCAAGCGCCAAGTCATGATCAACAGATCTGAAAACCAGAACCAAAACAGGAAGAACCACACGAGAGACGTTAAATAATAACAATCACGAGCAGCGTTTCTCAAAGTCTTCAAACATCCCCCATAATTCACCACGGCTGAGTGTGTGACGCCTGTCAGTCTGTCTGTCTGTTTGTATCTGTCTGTCTGTTTGTGTCTGTCAGCTGATCAGTTAAATCATGTGTCAGTCTGCATGTCTGATGTTTGTCCATCTGTCTGTGTGTCTCTTTATAAATGTGTCTGTCTGTCTGTCTAACTGCATTGATTGTCCCAACTATTTGTTTTGTTTGTGTGTCTCTATTTCTCTCTGTCTGTCCATTTATCTATACTATAGTGTCTAAAAATGACGTGTGAATCCACTTGATTCACACACGCTCAACATTTTTTTACTGAATGACATTGGTGTTTTTTGTTTTGTGCACCGTTCACAATATTTAATGTTTTTTACTTTATTTTTATATTTATTTACATTTTTATATTTTAATACATTTTTTTTCTTTTTTCTATTTTAGCTTTTTTCTATTTTAAGGCATTTCTTTGACAGTCAGTGTCTGCTGAAAAATTTGCAGTGTGTTTTTCTAATGAAAAAACAACAACATGCGAAAACGCAAGTGTGGATAAAAATAAGATGACCAAAGCTGGTTAAATGGTTCTATAAAACCAACAACTGACAGACAGACAGACGGGGGATTTTTTTTTTTTAATATTTTTATTTGTGTGTATTTGAGTACATTATACAAACTTTACTGTCTTTATTATTGTTATATTTGGATAATATAAGTGTGTCAATAAATAAGATGAACAAAACAGGTTATATTGTTCTAATATAGAAAGACAGATAAAACCTTTATTTGTCTACAATCGAGAAATCAAATAAATGCTGATAAAAACAATAAACAAATGTAAAGGTAGGTTTTCTTTTCTTAAGCTTGTGCTTTTTTCTACTAAGCTGTTAATTCAACAATCCAGATCTAGCTGAACATCATCTATGTGACTATAGGAAACTCTCCCTCTATCTCTATCTCTCTCGCATCTTCTCTCAGTTTTTCACTATTTTCTTTTACCCTCTTTCTAACGCTTATTTTTCTTTCTCCTCCTATTTTTTTTTTTTTTATATTTCCACTTTGCCTTCCACCCATGTCCCTCTTCCTTACTCACACTCACACCCATTCCTCCATTTCTCTGTCTCTCTTCTCTTCCTCACTCACATTCTCTTCACCTCTCTTCCTCTCCTCTTTCTTTCTCACTTTCTCTCCTCCTCTCTTCCTCTCTCTTTTCTCTCTCTCACCTTCCTCTCTCTCGCTCAAGACCCTTTTCTTGTACTATTTCTCTTTTGTCCCTCCTTCCTCTCCACTTTCTCTTTTTCCACGTTCACACCCGTCTCTCCCTTTTTTTACCCCTCTATCTCTTCTCTTTCTCTCATTTTCTTTCCTCATCCTCATCTTTCTCTCTCACTCGTATTTTTTAACCCAAGCAATGAATTAAACAACAGTGCAGATCCAGACAGACAGACAGACAGACAGACAGACAGATATCCTCTGGAAGAGTTTGGACTCTTGTGATGCTCTTTTGATGGTGTGTTCCAGCTGGCAGTGCCCACCTCCCTCACCCTCCTGCCCGGGCAGCTGCACATGCTGAAGGAGGTGGTGGAGAAGGAGAGACTGCGAAGGAAGACACGCTCCGCCTCTAGAGCTGGCTCCTCCCCCCTCTCGCTCCCGCTGGTGGGGGAAATTCCTGCGTGAGTCTCGTGTTTATTCCCATCACTAATGCTGCGTCTCAGCCAACCTCCGAGTGCATTTACAATTGGCTTTTTTTCTCAGGAATGCTAATCGGATCCCATCCTAGAACACTTGTGATTTTTAAACATTTATACAGCCTGTCCTTACTGTGTTTATGTTCAGGAGATGTTGTGGACATTGCAATTGCAATACTTTTACATGGTTTTAGCTTCTAGAATGATTTCTTTTAGTTTTTGCTGCATTCTGACATTATCATAAAAATGCTTGTTTTATTGAGTGAATATGTATTAGTTTAGTACTATAGTTCATTATAACATATAATGAATAATAATAATGATAATAATAAAAATTGTATATATTTTTATTATTGTGTATATACAATTTTGTATATATACAAAATTAATGTTTGAGTCAGAGAGTGTGTGTGTATTCTGTATGTATACATGTAATATCATATATGCAGTATATGTATATTTGTGTGTATATATATCATACAATATTGTGTATATTATATAACATAATATACTGTAGTATGTTTGAATATTACAATTTGATGTAAATCTTTTTGATATTCCGTAAAAGTTGAACAGAAGGAAATGTGGAACGAGATCCATCTTATTGGAATGTTAACAAAATCAATTTGATAAAGAGTCTAGGAGTAACACCAGAAATTGGTCAACAACCGAGGTTACAATGAGACAGTTCAAGAGATTTTAAGCTTTTCAATTTCTCAATGAATGCGGCTTGTTTTGCATTTTTCTTTAATTTTTTTGATGCTGTTTTTTGATCAAGACTTTCAGACCCAAATTTTGTACTTGTAACATTTCTTACAATGCCTAGGCAAAGTATACAAACACTGTGTGGGACATTTTGCACTTTTCCTGAAATCTTCACGTGCTTGCTCAGGTGTTTCCGGCCTGTTTCTCGGACTGAAGCTGAGGTGCTGCTGGAGAGACATCCGGACTGTGGGAACATGCTGCTCAGACCGGGTCGGGACGGTTCTTCTCTCGCCGTCACCACACGGCAAGATCTCAATGGGTAAAAACAACTCCTTTCACTAATAATACAGCAATCTCTGCTTTACATTTCCACAAAGGGGGTATGTAACTGGGAAAAGCGCTTTAAAAATAAACTGAACTTGAAATTTACTCTAGTTGGAACCTACACATTTATGTATTTCCTGTTAAAAACGTAGCATAGCTACCAATCAAATATAGTGGTACCTTCACTTACAAATGACTGTTAACAAAAATGTCCTTTTACGAAGGTATACAAAAGACAAAATATTGTCTTTGTTTACAGATATACGAATGGCCAAATGTTTCTTACCACTAATATGCAGGGATTTCTTTTGAGTGAAACATGCAATAGTCCAGACGTGTAAAACAGTTTTTTTTTTATTCTTCACAGTCATCAATAAACAAAAAGACAACACTTTTACAGAAGGAACAGATATCTTACTTCCGGAATTTCTGACGTCATTTTTGTTGGCGAGCCAACGGCGTTTTGTTGTGAAACTGCGACATCCGGTGGCTGAGAAAGGCAATGCAGCTGGATTTGTTAGGCTCGAAGACATTGAGTGCAACCAAACGTCATATTATTTTGCAACAACAACATTACAAAGAGACATTCAGAACAGTGTCTCTACTGTTTAAATATGCATAAAACAAAAGTACAACCCGCGTGAGACGCTCGGCTAACATCCTGGTGATGTCAGGGTCTGTGCTGATCCGGCTACGTCACAGTTATGGCGAGATTATCATGAGATTCAAGATGGCGGACGTAACATGTTTTTATTACAGTTATTACGATATTTCATCATATTATAAAAACATTTTTATCGAGACGGATTATAGGATTTGACATAAAGATGCGGCCAATTTTACAAAATTCCCATTTTACGAAACTGCTGTCGGGACGAATTAATTTCATAAAGAGAGGTACCACTGTAGATGTCAGAAAAAACCGGACTCATACAGATCAGCTTTTCTGTATCTTTCAGGTCGGTGTTCAGGCATTACAGAGTGACGCAGAAGCAGCAGGGAGGATACATCATCGACGTGGAAAACCCCGTACGAGACTTGTGAATATGATCTACTAGGAAAACCTGATCTGATCAATTTTTCTCTTCTCCAAGATCCCCTGTCCAACACTTCATGACGTCATCAATGCTCTTGTGGAGAAAACCGCTGGAACCCTTCAGCCCTTCATACTAGAAGAACCTTATGAGGAGAACATCAGTATGTTATTCACACCTGCACAAACAGAACAAAGTCTCGGGGCTTTCACTCCTTCCTTGTGTGATTTGTATTGGAAATGAAGAGTCTGATGTAGTTGGGAATATGCTAAAGAACCGGAAGTTTCTTTGGGTTGTTTTGTGTCAGAAGGCCACCATGGTTCCTTGTAGTGTTTGGCGTTCACTACACTTCCTTCACAAATTGAGTTGTGGCTCAATACTGGAAATGTGTTTACATGTATTGGACTTCATGGTAAAGTTGGAAGTCCAATATGTGGACATCAAGCTGTAGACCTTAGAAAATGAAGCATGGAAGCAAGAGTGAGTCAATAATACTGGATTACACCGTTCCAGTGTGTATTTTGTATTCTAGTCAAGTATTTAGACTACTTTGTACTTGTACTGAGTATCAAAAAGATTTGTGATTGAGTATCTGTACTCTTTACTCCACTACATTTACCGCTCGTTACTCGTTACATTGTGATTGTGCACAACAAGTCAGCATTTGTTTTCTACCGCGGTTAATTTCTTGGGCGTTTGAGGTGATATCGCCATCTGCAGGATGCTGAAGGTACTGGATGCTATTTAGGAGTAATTCACGTTAAGGTTTAGCAGTGTTGGCATAAATTTCAGGACAAAAAGAGCTAGATATGTTCCAAGAATTTTGAGAACCAGCTTTTGTTGAAATTATTAAAAAATATTCCATGAGAATGATAGGAGAATCACGTAGTCAGCTCAGATTTTTTTTTTATTTGTGATATTTATGTTTGACTGAGACTAACTTTTACTCATTTTTTATCTATTTTGTCCTGCCATTTTTAAACATTGAGGTGTTCATTTCATTTCTATATTAGGAATAAAAACCTCTTTTTTTTTTGTTTTTCTACATTCATTGGTGTTTTTTAAACCTCTATATTAAGTACGAGTAAAACACTTAAGTTCTTTTAAAATTGGACACTTGAGGACTTTTACTCAAGTCTTCTTGGAACTGGTGACTTGCAACAACTTGCAAAAACTTGTAATTGAGTAATTTTCACAGTAAGGTATCCGTACTTTTACTGAAGTGTGTTTTTTTTTCAGGTTTTATGTACAATATTTTGCGGGGTAAAAAAAGTGTGTGGTCTTTGTTTTTCTGTAGCTTTTGTGTCTTCCAATGATGAGAACGGAGAACGAACCCTGCACTGTGTCTCCAGAGCTCCGTCCCTGCCACCCAAACAAGGTACTAGTCTTTTCTTTCCCTAATTGCATTAGCGGCGGTATGAAGAAACACACATTCATAAGTTCAGCCAACACGGAGAAGTTAGGAAAGCTTGAGGCATGTGTGTGTGTGTGTGTGTGTGTGTG
>CM051496.1:32191231-32237588 GCA_028031935.1 Paedocypris micromegethes
GAGAGAGCAACGTGAGAATTATTGAGGTTTCACCACGATAAGAAGATTGAGGAAATACTCTGGGAGATTTACGGAAACACAATAAATAAGTAAACTATTACAGAAACTGCAAGATGGTAATGGCTTTCCACTGTAGAACGTTAATCTTTTGTTTCACTTCTGTCATTTATGAGATGGTCCTGCTTCCTTCATTTTGTCTGATGTGTGTGTGTGTGTGTGTGTGTGTGTGTGTGTGTGTGTGTGTGTGTGTGTTAGTATCTACAGACCGATGGACACTGCGATCACAGACCAGATCTCCCAGCATCTCTCCAAGATCTTTCTCTCCGTCTGGCTCTCCGTCCAACTCCATGAGAAGACTAGTTCTGTCTCCATCGCCGCTCTCACAGAGTAAGACATTGTTTTGTGTAAGACGGATGTTTTGGAGAATCCAACTTTAATGGTGCCGGTCAAATAGTTAGAGCTACTAAAAGCGGATTGTTTTTACTAATTCTATTCAAAACGTGACACGTGACGTGGCCAAAACAACAGGATTATTAGAAATCTGTAAGTCTTTACTCTAGATGCACAGTATGAGAAGCAATGCAGGTGGAGATGCACAATTTGAGTAGCGTGAAAATAGTTCGAGTGCAAGCAACCATTATTTCACAATAAATGGCTTCTGCCAATTACTAACCATGAGTGGAAAAAATGTTTTTGTGTTCTTACTCATCTTCTCTGAAAAAAGGCAACGAAATCATAAATTCTGCCAGGGATTGTAAACTTTTGAGCACAATTATATATAAACTATAAATCATTTTATATGTACCTATATGATTTGAAGACATAATATTTTTAGACATGTTATAAAACTTGTACGATTACTTGTTGCCGATTGGGATGTTTTTTTTTTGTCAACAGGCCTCACAGATGAACTGAAACAGAAGCTGGAGAAAAGACGGACTAGTCAGGAATGACATCCTTCATTCTTCTTCCCATCCGTCGTCTTCCTCTGGTGCCTTGAGTAAAGACACACACTATGTTCTTCGGCTCTCCTCGGTGTGTCAGTAAAACAGTGTGGCCTTATCACTGACCTTCTGCCATGTGATCAGCAAAACTCGGAGCCAGTTTCCTCAATCTGTCCCTGTCTGTGTTGACCATTGAGTTGTTGTCATCGTCCCCGAAAACCCAGAATCAAGAGAAACTTTGGACTTCTAGATGTTTCTGAAGCACAGTGAACCACTTCCTTAAAGCAGTGAATCATTGGGATTGATATGTTTTCTGGAGAACAAAATGTTTGGCGGTGGTCACCATTCAAAAATGTAGTAAATTGCGTATTAATAATTATTTATAAAAGGAGACTTTCTATTTGACGTAACAGACACGGAAATAAATCTGGATTCTGGCTTTAGATGTTGAAAAAAAAAACGACGTTGAATGTGTGAATAGTTTTTGGAGTATCCAGAGAATCCAATTCAATGGCGGATTTGTACAAATGTGTGTTATTCGACATTAGGATGGAAGTTTGATAGCTTGTGAAACGTTTACATCTGTTCCTCGATGACAAATCGGTGCTGTAACCGCAAGTTTTTACGAAGGCGCATGGGTTACTGTGACTCTGTAGATGTTTTCTTGTGACGTTAAACATCCCTGGTGTTTATGATTGTAAGAAATAAAAGAGAAAGTCCAGTAGTCGCCTTGAGCAGTTTCACGAAAGCAGCTATGTGGCGCCATCTTGTGGTTTGCTGTTATAATGACCTCGATCGCCTTTTTAGTAAGAACGTTTCCTTGTAAGTCAGACGGGGCAAAGGTGAGTGTACAGGGCGGTGGTAAGATATTCGAATTTCTAAATTATTTTCAAATTGATTTGAAAAAGAATGACTGACATTTAATATTTGCGTTTTGCCTTTAATCTTTTAGTCAAAATCTACTGAGTGATGCTTTTTCCAGAAACAAAAATTGCCTTGGGGAGAAAACAAGGAAGTTAGTTGGAAACGTAACACACATTTGAAGTGTCCTTTACGTGTACTGGTTTCAAAAATTCACTTTCGTTTTGTTTTTAATTCAGATAACAGATACCGGTAGTTTACGGTCCGTACAACGTTAACGTTTTGGGGCGGGGCGTTTCGAACTGAATGGCTAGTGAGAATTTGATGGACACCTTTATATGCACAGGCCAAAACAATAAATGAATATGTGTGAGTTCTACAAGTGAAATATTTTATATGATCTCGTCGAAATCAAAGACGTGACTTCAAAACTGACTTTGTTAACTAAAAAAAAACCGTTGTCCTGGATTAATCGGTAGGTGGCGACATTAGCGTCCGTGTAGCTGCGGAAACGGCTTATTAGTTATGTTTTTTATGTTCACTAAAAATAAAGTAATGTTTTGTTTTGTTTTTACATAAAACTACAGATGTTTTTTTTTTACATATGGAAAAACATCCTTTGATCATGACTGTTAAAATCAACAATTTTATTGAAGCAAAATGAAATCTTCCAGAATAACATTATTTTCTTTTCTATTCTGTACACCAGTTTATCATAATTAACTAATTAAAACTAAATTAAATAGTAATTTATCTAAACCAGTTGAGAGTCCAGTAACATTTTTTCCCACAACTTTCTCTGTTGAACAAGGTCTTCTTGATTTTCAAGTAGAGCAAGTTGTTTGTATACAAAAACACACATGCACATAGTATTTGTTGTCTTTTAATCATTTGTCGTCAGCACAAGTTGCAGAAACCCCAATAACTGCACCCAATGTGGAAGAAATTATATTTTAGCAGTTGTGTATACAGTCGTTTTACATTGTCTTGTGTAAATTCTTGAGACACACTCTTCACCAGTACACACTCCTCTCGACGCCTGTGGTGACATGTTCCAGATGGAGTGGCTTCTTCAAGCATGTTTTCCTCCCCAGCAGAAGAATGTCTTCACCTCCACACGGCAGGATCTCTACTGTCTAGCGCTGTCTTACACAGAGCGTGTTTGTTGTCTTCTGCAGTGGAGGTCTGCAGACAGAAGATCTACATTTCCACTGTTCGAGGTAAGTTGTCAATCTCTGGATTCATTTAAAGTCTGTGGCTTCCGTCGAAACAGTCAGATTATGCGCTGTTTTCTCTAAAGAGTTTTTTGCATTTTTATGAATGAAATAATAATGGACCTTCTGTGACACAAGACCTTTGCGCAGAAGTAAATCTAATTCCAAACTTTCACCCCGGTTAAGAGCTTTCCAAGGGTGCCTGGGTCAAGATTGTGATTGCTGGGTCAGAAAGTTAAAACAGTTTGGTAATGACCCATCAACACAACTGGGGTTTAGAAGAAGAGGAATGTTTTATGACTCCAGAATCACAGTCAAACATGGTGGTGTGAACGCAAATGCTGTGGGGGTGATTTTTCCAACCAATTGCAGCCAGGGATGTTTTCCGGCATGTCAATAGTTCAAAACACACAACCAAGGCAATAAGGCTCAAGAAGAAGCAAATTAAGCCTCTTAAATGATTCATATATATATATATAGTCTTTATATAATCCAGCCTAATTTCTCATTTTATTCATGAAAATGCTTTGTAATACTTTGTAATTTTGTTGTAAAGCACCTTTCTGGATTTTTGTCGTACCACTGCAAATTTACCTCTCATGTCTTTTCTGGTTGGCAAGTGTGTGTGTGTGTGTGTGTGTGTGTGTGTGTGTGTGTGTGTTTGTTGTTTGTGTTTGTGTGAGTATATTTTAGTGTGCTCTGTTTATATCAACGTTTAACAAGGTGTTTAGCGTGTTCCTTCCTGTGTTCTCTGAAGCTCTGAAGTCTTTCAGTCTCCATGAATCCATACTTTATGAAGCAACTTGCTTGCAATAGCGTACTGGACATGTCAGAACAGAAGAACCTAGATGCTTATACACGCTTGTCTCAATGGCTCTTGCCGAAAGTTCTTTATGAAAGTTCTTTATAGTCTCGTATACGTCTTTCTAGTTTATTCAAATTAACACTGGCCACGTCCAAGCACTGTGACATCATCACATAAACTGTGACATCATCACATAAGTGATTGCATGATTGCCAAAATTCAAAGAGCACTTAGTTTGCGACTGAACAGGATAAACATTTATATACACAAAGACCTAAAAATTGTTTATTAATTAAAAACGTGCAATCTCATAAAAACAAACAGGAAAAATAATCTAAAAAAAAAAACTTCAACTTTGTTAAAATCGCACAAGTTTGAAATATGAGCAAATTAGAATGAAAGAAATGTGCTTTGCAGTAAATGCTACAGTTTTTTTCTGACAATTAATGAACACATAAATTAAACTGCAAGACAGCTAAAGCGTTGCATTGTGGGATCTGTAGTTATCAGCTCCATATGAAAGGGTCTCGCAAGCCTGTGGGCCGGATGCTAATAAATAAAAAACGTACTAACTAATCAGTCTTAAACCCAGAAATATATGAGATTTTAAAATGTACAATTGCTTAAACTTGTTTTTAAAACTTAATTTTCTTAGAATTTTACTTTAGATGGCTTTGCATATTGCATCAATGCTTTCTGAACTGCTCCAAAAATCTGATTGGTTGAAGCTGATTTGTGAAATGCACATAGCCTTCAGAATCCAAAGTGAAGGCTTGTGGAGGCGGGGTCTTTGGATCAATAGTTGCATAGCAACAAATACCAGCTGAAATGAGATTGGCTAATTGCTTAAATACATTAAAACTGCGACAGCGCGACGGCCATTGGAAAAGTAGTGAAAGGATGAGGCAGACTTTTTGAAATTATTTACAAACTACTCAAGGACAAGATTTACTCAACTCCTCAAGATTTATAGTCATAGTTCAATGACGGTCAGCAAAATCCTGCTCACAAGCATCTCTTGTGCAGATAGAGTTTAGTTGTTTTGCTTTCCGATTTGGAGAAAATAACTTTTAATAAATAGCCCTTTATATACTGAATTCAGTCTTTTGATAATACGTATAAAGTTGTGGCCTAGTAGCAGGAAGTTGGATCTTTATCTAAACACTGAATGTGATCTGTTCACTGGTGTGTGTGTGTGTGTGTGTGTGTGTGTGTGTGTGTGTTTACTTTACAATGTGTATACACTTCCCTCTTGAAATAGTTAAAAGACGGTTATGGCCTAATGGACAACCACAACCGGTAGCCGGTTTACTAAAGTGATAATGGTTGCCAGATATTAAAGTGCCTTTGAGCTACATGAACCCAATTTGACTCCATGGCTTAATGCTGCCCACTGCTCCGGGTTTGTGTGTGTTTACTTCCCTGTGTGTATTTTTTAACTTTGCTCTTGCTCCGTGACAAGTTGAACACGGAGCACCTTTGTGGTTTTGACCTTTATGGTTTCGACCACTTCCTTTTTCCTCACTTTTTCTCAAAATGTTTCAAAATGAATCAGCATTGCCATGATGCAAAAATCAGTTTTTTTTTTTCAGACTGGTGCTCTTTCACCAAATATAAAACAAAAGAGAACAGAACCTTTTTTTTTTACATTTTTTACATTTTCTCACACATTTTAGACAAATCACACATTTTGAATCAATATACCGTGTATACCGTATACACAATCACTATAATGTATAAGGTTTATTTTATTTTATTTATTAGATTTAATAATGGAAACTTCTCATCTTTGCAGGCCAGCAAATTGTATATGTAGTGTGGGAAGGTTTTTTGATGGGATTTTTTTTTTGTCACAGGATGTGGTAAGTTGTGTTGTGAGTGTGACTCGACGTTACCCGGGTTTTTCTCTGAAAGCAGAAGCTCGCGTCTTCTCTTCTGCAGCTTTCATCTTCTGCATTAGCATCACTAAAGCGCTGACAGAAATACTGCGATTCAATTCACGTCTTCTCTTTCGCTCTTTCACAGATCCTCGCAGGGAGCTTCTTTCTGCTCCTGTGAAGGGCCGGGGTCATATATCGTAGGGGACAGTGGTGGTCCTGACTGCCGGGGAGGATGTGAGGATCATCTCTCTCACGCTCTTTTTGGCAGATTGGAACTGGGATATAAGGAAGAGTCATGTTTCCGATCAGCGTTCTGTGTGTGTTCTGTCTCTGGAGTTTGACACCTCGGGCCGCGACTTTTGAGCTGGTGCAGAACACTGTGCCACGCAAAATAATCCCGCTGAAAAGTGAGTAGATTTACGTCCAATTCATTTCAGCAGCAAGGTGAAGGTTTATTGATCACGCGATGTTGGAATTGTTTGCTAGTTGGAAATGTGATTCAAAGAAATGAAAGATAAAATAGCATCTAATTAATTTGATCTTCAATTTACGTTGGAATTGATCACTAGTTGGAAATGAAAAAGAATGAGAATGAAAGAAAAAAACAAGATAAAATGTAACAACAATAATGCTTGTCACACAATTTTCTTTGAAATTATGTTACAGTCTCTTGTTACTATGTAAAAATAGCACAATATAATCCAAGTGCAGGGTTACTTTTTCATCCATAAGTGGAACAAAGAAGACTGATAAAACATTATTCTGGTGTTCTTCTGGCTGATTTCACAGCTTGAAAATGCTTTTAACAGCATCTTAAATCTCAAATTTCCACTCTTAAGACTTTCTTTCTTTCTTTCTTTCTGGTTCAAGGCGTCTAGTTCTGGAATATTCTCTGTGCACAGCCTTTTCAGATATGCTCACATTTTCAATGATGTTTAGATCAGTTCTGATGCTGATGTTTTAGCATCTTATTTGTTCAGCTGACTAAGATCTGAACATTTCTAAAGAGAATCTCAGACTCTTAAACTCCTAGTATTGTATCCACATTTTTGCACATATCTCCATTTAATCAGTAAACAGTTTCACATTTAATTTGTAAATAATTTAGTTGTGCATGTGTGTTTTAGTTTGTAAATGCTTGTTGTAAATGTGTTTTTCATTTAAGGCAGAAAATGTAATCGTCGACTTTCTATAATAGTGTAAAATGTTGTAAGTTTTTTTTTCTATTTCGAAGAGAGAGTGTTCAAGTTCAAGTTTATTTATATAGCGTTTTTCTTAGTTCAAGACCAACGCAAAGACGCTATAATGTGCTGAATGTGTTGATGTAATTTCAATCCCTAAAATCTGTTATTTATCAAGAGGCCAAACTCAAGTTCTCAATATAATACTACATAGTTAGTACATAAAAAACAGCAACATGTACAGATCTGCTCTTGAAAATAATATGTATATTATTAATGATTGTGGTTATGAAAAAAATATAATACATGAGTATAAACAGTAAAGCACTGTACTATATTTTCAATTGCATTTATGGTTCATGAGGTCAATTCGTAAAGAAACTATTCAACTCTGATGAAATGTCTTTATTGATCAAGAACCCAGAATTTGTAAAATAGTAAATGTTTGTAACATTTTTGTAAATATTTGTAAAATAGCACATATTTGTAAATAAAACACCTTTCCTGTGGAATTGTTTTGTTGTGTGTTGTACTTTCAATGTTCCAAATCGTATTTTTTAAAATGTGATTTTTGATAACAAGTAATTTTAAAGATTACAGTGGAACAAAAATACAAAAAAGACGTCAGTAAGGAAACAAACACTTTTTCCACACAAACTTATATTTGGAAACAATACTTTTGGTTTGATAAACTGTAAACTGCCACTGTTTCTCAAATGTTTTGAAATGGAATTTTTGAATTGTTCGTTAGGTAATGGAGGACGTTTTTTCCGCGAGAAAGGTGTGTGGAACTACACCACTATGCTTCTGAGAGAAGATCTCAACCTGCTCATCCTGGGAGCCCGGGAAGCCATTTTTGCCTTGGACCTGAATGACATCACGAATAAAAAAGCAATGGTGAGGATGATCTGACCTGATCATCTACTGAATATTTCAACAAAATCATTTCAATAGTTGATAGTTTGGTTCTCCCAGGTAAAGTGGCCAGTGACAAGTCAACAGCAAACCGACTGCTTCAATAAAGGGAAAGATGCTGAGGTGCGTTATGAAAAATTCATCGTTCACCAAAACAATTTTACTCCATATTAAAGTGTTGTTTGATTGTCCAGATTGACTGCAGAAATTATATTCGGATTCTTCTTAAAAAGAAGGACGGCCAGATGTATGTGTGCGGAACCAAAGCGTTCAACCCGACCTGTGACTATATGGTGAGTTGTCTGTTACGGTTAGGGTTTCCACTTTTAATCAAAACCGTACATGTTTTGTTCTGTATTTTCATCGTCTCATGTAAATCCCTCACGCATTTTATGAAGATGCTGTTTTTCTACTGTTGATTGGGTAATACTCAATGTCATCTTTAGTTTAATTGGTCTTTTAAGAGATCAAGTTAGTGCCAAAAATATTTGTGCGGACCTGGTAATAATGACAGTGTGATTATTATCAACAAATTAATTAATTAATTGCAAAAAAATGGCTAGATAGTCATTACGAGTAGTAAACTGTTTTCTACTAGTTAATTAAAATATATTTATTTTGTATTAATTGACGGTCAACTACTGAAATCACAGTGAAAGTAATGCCAATATCAAACTCTATCTCATTTGATCTGGTTTTCACACACTGTGTCACAAATTGTAATTTGCAAAAATTCTGTAAATACAATGCATTTGTAATACAAGTGGATCACAATCCAATGTAATTCAGTATTGTAGTGGCATTTCATAATTCACCAAGGTTGATTTGTGTTCTTTTAGTAATACAAGGGAATATTCTGTTATGTTGTGTGTTGCCCTTTAAGGTTTGTTAGTCTGTCTGATGACGTCAGGATGACGTATGCTTTTTGCGCGAAAGTTTTGGTTTCTTCACTCTGTTTTGTGGAGTCCAATTAACGACACTCACACTGATTGAATTGAATTGAATTGAATTGAATTGAAAAATCCTTTATTAGTCCCACAGCGGGGAAATTTCACGTCACAACAGCAACAACAAATCCAAGCAAATAAATAAACAAACATCACCATAACGCACTGCACACATCATAATAGACAAACAAACAAACACAGACCATAAATGAACCTGCCCGTCATAAGCATAGTTCCAGTCACCAGTTTAAATTTAAGTTCAAATTGTA
Source organism: Paedocypris micromegethes (assembly GCA_028031935.1). Taxonomy (NCBI): domain Eukaryota; kingdom Metazoa; phylum Chordata; class Actinopteri; order Cypriniformes; genus Paedocypris; species Paedocypris micromegethes. The sequence continues at coordinate 32,200,248 of CM051496.1, forward strand.
GAGTCTAATCGCAGCAGGTAGGAAAGATCTGCGATATCTCTCCTTCACACAGCGGGGGTGAATCAGTCTGCCACTGAAGCTGCTCTCCAGAGCAGACAGTGAGTCCACCAGTGGGTGAGAGTCCAGGTCCAGGATGGATGATAGTTTATCCAGGACTCTTCTCTCACCCACCTCCTGCACTGTGTCCAGAGTGCACCCAGGACAGAGCTGGACTTTTTGATGATCCTGTCCAGTCTCTTCCTGTCTTTGCCTGAGATGCTGCTGCTCCAGCAGACCACACCGTACAGGATTGCTGATGCCACCACAGTCATAGAAGATCTTCAGGATTGACACAAAAACACAATTTTTACAAAGGTGTGAAGAGTTAATCTAGCTGTGTTCTCTTTTGCAAGAGAACTACAATGTTTTGATAATTGTGTAAAAGATTTTGTTATTTGTGTGTAGAGTTTTGCAAAAATAGCCAATAGTTACAAAAAATGTGCCTAATCAATCAGAAAAAACTGTAACAATAAAAGTGGTAATTAAAAACATTCGCAACAAACAATACTAATAATATAGCTGACCAACTATGGAGTTTAAGCCATCGATGATGGTGCAGTACTGCCTTCAATTCACAAATTGGTTGACTAGCAATTTCAGAATTGCTTTTACAGTTTTTCTCAAATGCTAAAACACATTTCACAAATGTTCCCTGCATGTTCCCCAATATCTAAATGAACTGCACCGGGCCACATCACCTCATCCACATCGCAGGCTATTGTTTCCTGCCAGGCACCGTGGGAATGGCTGGAATGGCGAATCCATACTTGGAAGGCCTTTGCCCTTAGGAGGTTCTCTCTAGTGTATGGTTGTCTGTCATAAACCTTCCATCTCCACTATGAGACAAACTCCTCTATACGGTTCAGGACAGGGGAGTAGGGTGGCAGACAGATGTTTAAAAAGTGGTTACTGTTGGTGGTGAACCACTCTGACTTTGTTCGTTCCGATTACATAAATGGTAGTTGTGGTCCAGAGGTAGGAGACATGGACTCGTGTTCGAAAAGGTTTCAGGTTCGAATCCCCCTACAGCTGGTTCTTCAACCAAGTGCTTGTTCCACCTTGGGCAAGACGCTGAACCCCACTTGCCCCCCGGCATAGGTTGCCTTTGCTTTGTTGAAGCCAGCCTCATCCACTCATGAGGTCTGGCCATCGTGTCCAACTGTAATATCCTCTGTGTGAAAGTGTACAGGTGTTCAGAACAACAGTCAATCAGGCAGTATATATTATTGTCCAGAAGTAATGTAGACCACTGAGCACTAACTGTACTGTAAATATGGATGTATACTTACTTTTGTTGTGCTCAAAGGAAACCCTGTAGATCTGTTTCATCTGCATCTTTTGGAACTCGGTCTTTTGTGGCCAAGCTGACATCATCAATGCTCTCAATATTGACATTACGTATCGACAATTACTTTGTCTCTGATCTTCTTCTTTGGTTTTTAACGGCGGTTTGCGGTGTCTGATGAGGTTGTTCTCAAAAACTATATCCACAATGAGGGTTTCTTGTGCCGCTGTAAACATGGCAACCCTCTCACCTCTATGTGGCATTCTTTCAACTACAGTAACAACTGATTTTAAGCCAATAGACTACTTTCACAGGCTTGTAAAACTGTACTGTGACAAACAAAACAATAGAGTACAATACATGTTGTGTTGTCTGAATGCCCTGATAGTGGTGGCCACAGTGAACCTACTCAGGTTCAGCCATTGTCATGCCATGGACAATGACATGATCAATGTTGCTCGTATCTCGTCTATAATGGCGGTGTGAGGTTGTCTTGCTCTTCCTCTTGGACCTTCTCCTCTCCTTGTTGGCCTCCTTCTGTTCCTCGTAGGCCTGCACCTCTTCTTCCATGACCAGCTCTTCTCTCTCCTGTGACTCAAATTTCTCTTCCCCTGACTCTGCCTTTCTATTGTGTTTGTTTGGAATCTTCAGCAAACTTTGCACTCTGAACTTGCTTTTATACATGTATTGAATTGAATTGAAAAATCCTCTATTAATCCCACAGCGGGGAAATTTCACAGCATTAGCAACAAGTATCTTCAATTTTGAGTGGTTGTGTGTAGTGAATGACGCCAGGTGTGTTCATTGTGTTCAAATATTGCTGACTGTGTCAAGCATTTTGCATAACATGAGCTTTCATTTGAGAATATGAGGACAAGTGTGTTTAGAGTTATGAGAACAGACATTGTGTTTTGTGAATTGTGTCTTCGTGTGAAATGTCTTTATGGTATTGGAGAATGAGGGTAAGATTTGGTAAATGTGTTTAGATGACTGGTCATTTGGTTTAGGGGATTGGCTTTTGTATTTTAGCATTTGAGAAAAACTGTAATACATTTTTGTTCTTAAATTTCAATGGTTTTACTGTACTGTCATTGGTCGCCAACCGCCATGTTTATTTTTATTTATTTTTTGCTAAATTCTTGCATGATTATGTCAAACGTTGGTTATCGATATTGAATGTGAGTTCACAGTGCTAACCTATAGCGAATAATACACGACGTTCGCGTTATAGCAACACATATGTATCAACCAGAATAAAACTGTACTTCCACAGACTTCATACACACGTTATTATACTTTATTATTATATTATTATTATTATTATTATTATTAAAAAGTTCTAGCCTGACAAATGCATTCAACTTTACATATAATCATGTAGAATTTCTCTTTAGGGAATAAAACTAATAAATAATATTATTTATATTTAAAAAATGGCTACAATTATTGTAAAATATTAATAATGCAACTTGAACTTCTCAGAACAAAAGATGAAACCATCTTTTGCACACCTGCAATAGATTTATGCTCAGCTTAATAATGCACTGAAGCAAACCAACCATCAGAGCATGCACCATCTCCTATCTCGCCCACACCGTGATTTCCGTGAGCACACTTTTAAATAAGACGGAGACGCTGATGTTCGTGCTGCATGTCTGGTGTCCAATGATTAGAACCACGCCCCCTCCTTTTGAGTGATGCTGCGCTCCTCCAATTAGCTGCCGACCTGGGAAAAACAGCTTTCCCCTATGCGCCATAGTGTTGCACGTAACAGTTGTAAAGAAATTCCACAACATTTTTAGAGAACTTAGAACTCTGTTTTATTTTTGCAACAGTACAAACGACATACAAAATTCATAAACACACATCAAAAGTAAAGCATTTGTTTTAGTAATATAAAATAAAGACTGTGGTTGTGGGCAAACCAGTTAGAGGAACACATCTACTGTACATAAGCCACACTTAAAGTTCAGTCTCGTTTACAACATTTACTTAAATTCATGAACCAGAGATCACACAACACGCAGATGTGGTCAACCATCATGGACCCGGAGTCCCTGTGGTCAGTGTATTGTGAGTGCACAGTATTGTGAGAGCTCTCTCACTATTCGATGTCTCAATTCTGGCTCACACTTGATCAGGCAACCCAGCGGTATCCTCAGCTCCAGTTGCTGGGGCAGCTTGTAGATACTCAGCAGCTCCGTGAACTTCAGCAGGTCCTCTGGACGGCAGTAGTTCCAACTATGTCGGATTAAAGTTTCATATATGAATGTTCAAGGTGGATTAGATATTGCAACAAGGTTCAATCAGTGTTACCTGAGATCCAGTTTGGTGATTTGACTGGGACAAGGCTCTTCAAAAAGTTTGGCAGTGGTGACCCGCTGTTAGAAGAAAGCAGCCCGCTGTTAGAAGAAACCATGACAAAACATTGGAAAGACTTGTTAGTGTCACCAGAGTATTTCCAGACTGCTAAACTCTAAAATCTCTTACTTAGTGTGTTTATGGACAGCGCCAATGTCCGAAGAGTCGACACTTTTTTCACGGCTGCCACCAATGACTCCATAATGTCTTTGTTTCCATCACGCCATTCGTAACCTACTCCCATGTCTATGAGGGACAACTCTACGTTCCAAACACAGTACATTGGTCAAACTCTGGTTGTGTTAGTGTTTCTGGTCAGGTTGATTGACGATTCACCTTCCAACTCAGAATGTTCCAGTAACTGCAGGATTTCCTGATGTTGGTGGTCCAGAGACGAGTCTTTAATCTTTAACACCTTGAGTTGTTGGTTGGAATCTGCAGGGGAAAACAAGCTGTTATTTATGTATTTATTGTACAGCTATTTGATAAAAATGCAGATTTGTAAAAGCTGTTTACAAAATACAGTGGCACCAATTGGACACACAGACTCGATTGGGTAAATGACTCTGGTTGTGACTCGACCAGTACGAATGATCAACGTCTAGGAATCGCAAACATTCTAGAGCCAAGCAAAGACGTTCAGTTAATCCTGATCTGCTTCTCATCTTGATCTTCAGCTCCACCAGAGTCTTTCTCAGGTCACATATAAACAGTAAAAGACGATATTAAATTCTATTTACCTTACACTTAAATTACAGTCTCTATTGTGTTTTTATAAATGTGTTTTCTTTGATAATATTATGAAACAAAGGGGCATTTTGAGAATTGGAACAGATATGGCACAGAACCACGGACTACACTACCCATGATCCCTTGTTCCCTGTGTTCGTCCGGTCCACCTGTTGTGTATTGTACCTCGCTTGTAGTTGTACTTAAGTTTCACCTTTTTCATTGTCCCGTGTCGGTTATTGTCGTCACACCCTGCTTGTTCCCAAGTTTCTCCCGAGTTTGTCCCGAGTCCCCGTGAGTTATCGTCTGTGTTTGCTCATTAAATGTCCGTTTTATGTTACCACGATCTCCGGCTCACTGTCCATCCCAAACACCGTGACAAGATATTTCTTTTTTTTGTATATTTTTTTATTGAGTTTTAAATTTACACACTTATATTCAATACCCCACCCCCCACCCCCGGGCAAAAAGGAAAAAAATAAATAAATAAATGATTAACAATAATACAGTAATACGGCTTATAATAATACATCAATAATAATTTCACAGCTCAGGATCCACAAAAATTCAATAAATTCTTAAAGAAATATAATGTCCCATGTTTGTACAGTCAATCAAATTGTTGAGTAACATAAAATGCATCGCAACAGACAACAAAAAAAAAAGAAAACAATTTGTACATGGCACCAGTTTAGTAACATAATATATGCATAATTAATAACATAATAATGGAACAGATTGACCACAGAACAAAACACACCAACATTAAAGGTCAAATTTTCACTGTATGTGGAGAGGTACATCTCTAAATATACTGTAAATATTTTGAAGGTTTTTTTTTTAAATACAGTTAAAATACAGAGAACTGACTAGACTCCTACAGAAAGATTCATTTTCCTAAACAATCTCTATGGTCTATCAGTTTTCCTTCCTCGCGCTGTGCACATTCGTATTAAACAATTACGTCACGTTCTGCCGAGTTTTAGCAGTTCCGCAAATAAATCTGTTCTACCGGAGTTAGAAATTGCTGCTTTACCTTAACAATAGTCAGATATATTTGGTTACAGTGTAAATTTCAACTTGAGCTATGACGCATGGGCACTTATGGGCATGTGTTTATGATAAAATGATGCGTATGAAAGAATGATAGAACTTCAGTCTGATTGCGCATATTACGAAGGGAAAAAAAGGAAAGAAATTATTAATTTATTCAGTATCGCTATGTGCATGCGTCAGTGCACCAGAATAGAATAGAGTAATATTTACACTAACAAAATATGTCTGGATCATGTGAAGCGCGAGTTAAGCCAACAGTTTCTAACCCCTAATTGTGTGCAGGATAGAAAAAAAAATGATAGAACCTGTTCTGACACACAATAACTATTCAGAGATTCTTGGAGGTAAAGATAACTTATAGATAACATGTAAACATCATAACATCATAGTGTTATAAAGGATTTTTTTTTTATTAACATTTGAAAACTTTGAAAAAAGTTTTGGGAACGCATGATTGAGCGTGTAAGGCTGCAAGAGCCGATTCTGTTACGAGAGCCGAGCCAAAAGAGCTGATGCTTAGATAAGATCTGGACTTCCAATCACTAGTGGCTTAACTGGCAAGAACACGGGCTTTGTTGTAGTACGTACCTGCTAATGACAGGAAGAGTTCAGGAGTACAGTAGATTCCAGTGAGGTCCAGGCTTTTCAGGTTCGGGCACTTGCTCACAATCACATCGTAGGGGCAGAATGTGTTTTCGAGGCAGCTTCTGACTCGGAGCGTCTCCAGGCAAAGATCTGCTACAGAAATCACACAAAATACTTATAATACAGAATACTAACATTGTAACGTGTGTAGTTCTGCCCATCCACAGTGATTACCTGGGATTTCTGTGGCGGCCAGGCTGCAAGCTTTTTTATGATAAGGATCCCAAATACGCGCTTCTGAATCTGAATGATCGATGTAGTCACTATCTATGATCTCCACAGTCAGATGCTTGAGGGTGGGACACACGCTCAACACGCGCACCAATATTGCGTTATAGCACGACACGAAAATGAGAGTGAGAGTGTTGAGTGAGCAGTCGTCCTTCTGGAACAGGCGTCTGAGGGAGTCCAGCAGCTGAGAGCGTTGCTCCTTGTTTAGGGACCCTGCACACAAGTCACCATGTCACTTTTATGCTTACATTTACAATTAGTGTGCACGGTCGGCTCGTACTTACAGTTGAAGTCCAGACGCAGACTCTTCAGGTAGGAAGAACAGGTAGGAAGAACATTGGTCACTGCGGTGAAGGTTGCCTCAGATACGACGGTATCTAGCGTGTTGTCCTGACTTCTTTTGATAATTGCGTGATCAAGCAAGCATGATTGTGCCATTGCTCCGTGTGAGATCTTCTACTCTCTGGGCTAAATCCCGGAATGTCATGGAAAGTGTTGGCTTGAGCGCATATAACTTGTTTAATGTTGTGGAAATCTGTTTCTATGGAAGCCTGTTGACGTTGTTATGGAATCCAGCCAACAAACAAACAAACAAACAAACAAACAAAAATGCGCTCGTGCAGGCTAAGCGCATGCGCACTAAGAAGGCAGCTGCCAGCTGCTAACTCTCTCTAAGATGGCGCATGTCGTTATTGTTACGAATGCGCTTAGCGCGAATTTAATTATTCGGTTGCCGTGGGCCACAACCACGCCTAACACACCCACGCACCTCCCCTATTTATACCCTACAGGCGGAGCTACACATCTGGAGCCAATGGTGAAACGGCAGATCAATGAATGAAACACGTTTAAGTTTAAAAATTAAATGTAATTTGTGTTAGTTCGTTTGTTTAATTGTAGTTGTAAAATCTAAAGTCAAAGTCAGCTTTATTGTCAACTCTGCTGTACGTACTGGACGTGCAGAGAGTCGAAATTGCTTTCTTCACTCATCCACGCTCTTTACAGATAGACATACATTTTTACAAAAAACAAGTAACAAAAAATGTGCATTTTGTGCATTTTTACAAAAAACAAGTAACAAAAATGTGCAAAAAAAAAAAGTTGTGCGGTTTGTAATTATAGATAAAAATGTGCAATTTACAGAAGTACCAAAAAATGTGCAATTAACAAGTACTAGTACAGAGTTTTTACAAAAAGTGTTGCGCGATTGCAATTACAGATAAAAATGTGCAATTTACAGAAGGTATCCAAAAAATGCAATAGTCACAAAAGAACACAATGCAGTGGAAATGAGAAATGTGAGTTGTGCAAAAGTTGGAAGAAAGTGGCCGAGTGTTGGTTAGAGGGTGGTAAGTGAGTTCAGCTTCCGAACGGCTTGATGCATGAAGCTGTCCCGCAGTCTATTGCTCCTGGTCGGCAGACTTCTCAGTTTTCTTCCTGACGGCAGCAGACTAAGGAAGCGGTGAGATAGGTGAGTGGGGTCCGTGGCAATGCGGACTGCTTTTCGGGTGAGGCGGGTGTTATAGAGTTCCTGAAGCTGAGGGAGACGGATGCCGATGATCTTCCCCGCTGTTTTCACTATGCGGTCCAGCGCTTTCCTGCAGGTGGAGGAGCAGGAGCCGTACCACACGTTGATGCAGCTGGTCAGGATGACGTTCTGGCTTTGCTGAGCTTTCTGAGAAAGTAGAGACGCTGCTGGGATTTCCTTGATATGGCTGCAGAGTTGTTGGTCCAGGTGAGATCATTGGCGATCTGCACACCCAGGAATTTGGTGCTGCTCACCTGCTCCACCGTGGCACCGTTGATGGAGAGAGGGGTGTGCTGGGTGTGAGCTCTCCGGAAGTCCACAACCATCTCCTTTGTCTTCTCCACATTCAAAGAGAGGTTGTGGTCGGTACACCATTCAGCCAGCCGGCTGACTTCAGACCTGTAGTTTGATTCGTCCTCTTTAGTGATGAGGCCTACTATGGTTGTGTCATCTGCAAACTTAACAAAAGTGTTCGTGCTGTGTATCGGCGTGCAGTCGTGGGTGAGCAGGGTGAAAGGAGGGGACTTAGCACGCAACCTTGCGGAGCTCCGGTGTTTTTTACAATGGTGCTGGAGGAGTGTCCTCCGACCCGTACTGTCTGAGGTCTCCCGGTAAGGATGTCCAGCAGCCAGTTGCAGAGCGGCGTGTTCAGCCCCAGATGCTCCAGTTTGTTGATAAGTGGCTGAGGGATGATGGTGTTGAAAGCCGAGCTAAAATCTATAAACAGCATTCTGACATACGAGTCTTTTTTTTGTGGAAAAAAAAAATTCTGTTGTGATCTCGAAATATAAAAATAAAGTAATAGCTTATCTTTGGTAAGGCGAGTGATTATAATACATAGTAAACCTAATTATAATGTTGTATCTTTCGTCACCTAAAATATGCGTCGCACTTTTCCACATTCCGAACATTTCACTGTACATTTATTGAGACTTTTAAGTTCAAGTTCTGAGAATTTGCAAGGCGCTTTTCACAGTTTTAACTGTCTCAAAGGGAACTTTCCACCCCAGGGAAGTCGAGTATGGGGGAATATAACAAAACAATGGTTTCTGAAAAATATTTAATGATTGATGGGCAGATTGCAGGTTATCGATATGTCTCATTTGTGGTGTAAAAACTGGCCAACAATAAAAAGTCAATTGTAGGAAGACATTTGAAAAATAAACACACAGCCTTATCTCAGAAAAATATCCCGAGGGAGAAGAGAGAAGAAAAAATTGCTGTTTCAAATATTTGATGAAAAATCAATGAAAGATGTTGATAAAGTCTTCAAATTCCACTACTTATGCAAGTTTTGTGGTGGCATAAATACTGCATGGGTTTCATAAGCAACCCGCTATTTTAAAGTGTGAAGATAAATATATCTTCACACTATAAACCTATATATATATATATATTTTAGGGATGGGCAAAGATCAAAAGTCTTGATCTAGATTAATCTCACTGTTCTCTAAGAATTTATCTGCATTAACCTATACTTAATATTTATTTGTTTTAATTTTTTTTTTTTTTATTGGAATAAATGACGAACAAAATCTCGTATTTTTTGCACACAGATTTATTTATTTTTTATTTTTGTCAAACAGTCACTTCGTGTCTTTCCACCAGTCACTAAGGCAGACCAATCTGTTTACGTTTTCCGGTGACAAATTGGCTCTCCTTCTCTGAACAATGTGGCCCGCCAGAGAAAAAAGTCTCTCGCACGGGACGTTTGTGGCAGGAGTTCCGAGGTACTTGCGGGCGACTTCGGCCACGCGATGAAATGCGGCCGCGTTTGAAAGCCACCATTTCAGAGGACACTAATCCAGATTAGCAGCAGGCTCTAGACGGTATCGCTCCAGAGTATTGTCCTCCGGGATGTCTTCTGACTCCGAGTCCGAGTCTGACCGTGTGAGCAGCAGGGCTAATTTGTGCCTGGACTCGGGGGACTTCTCCACGGGTGTTGGCGGAGCTGGTTCTTTCTCCTTCACTAGCTCTCTTAGCCTCGCCCACACTGGCTTCCTCTCTGCCCGACTCAGGCATCTTAGGTCTTTGAAACGTGGATCCAAAGCCGTCGCAACCTTGGGTGAATAAACGAGAAGTGAGGAAAAGTGAGAAAAGTACACATCTTCAATGGATGCACTGGTCCGTTTCTAAGAACCTTGAGCCACTCCAGGTTCAAGTTCTCAACCCGCTCGGTCAGGTCCTTGAGGAAGGCAGCTTTGAACCGACCGATGTAGGCGGGATCGTCGTCCGAGATTTCCATGGTGCGCTGAAGGTGGCACAGGGTGGGTAGTGCCACAGAGCAGGAGACGTACTTATCTCCACCGAGGAGCTCAGTGACGTACCTAGAGGCAGACAGAAGCAGAGCCTTGGTTAACGACCCGCTGGTCCGCGTGGCTTTTACGCGGAGCATACCTGCAAGGCTCCAACACTGCTTCCAGCCTGGACAGTCTCTCGTAGTCGGCGCTCGGGAGGGTCAGGCAGTGCTTCTGTTGAGAAGTGTTGCATGGAGCGCTTCCCTGTTACGGAGCACTCGCCTTATCATCTCTAGCGTCGAGTTCCACCGCGTTGCAACGTCTTGCACGAGGGACTCCTGGTCCTGCCCGAGCGAGGCTTGCTGGAGGTTCAGCTCATCCGAGTTGGCCGGACTGTGCCTGAAATGTCCCACAACTTTACGGACTCTAGTCAGTGCAGCCTCGAATCCACCTTCCCGGAGGGCGATGACCACAGCCCTCTGCACGACGTGCGCAACGCAGGGGATGTGCTCGAAGGGCAGTAGCCTCCCCGCGGCTACCATACTCGGAGCGCTGTCCGTGCCAATGGTGCTGATTTTTTCAACGATCTCCCAGTCTTTGGCCACGTCCATGAACTGTTTGGCGCACGCTTCGGCAAAGTGACGCCTAATGAACAGACAATCGGTGATAATGTCAATTTGAGAAAAAAAAAAAAAAAAAAAAAAAAAAAAAAAAAAATAAAAATTTTTTTATTAAACAACACTGAACCTGACTCACCTAATGTGAAAGAATGAAGTTCCCAGCCGGAGTCGATCAGGTGGGCAGTCACGCCGAGGTAGTTGTCGTTGCTTATGGAGGTCCAGTGGTCGCCGGAAAGCGCTACCCAACGTGCCCCCGCAAGCGTCGCGGCTTTGGTGACTCTCTCGGCCGCATGCTGGTCGTGAATTCTCCTCATGATGGTCCGCCTGGACGGTAGCTTGTAAGTGGGGTCGCCCGTGGCCACCTGGACAAGACGCTGGAGGCAGCCGTCTTCCACCACGCTTATGGGCCGGCAGCTGGTGGATATCCACCGGGCCAAAAGCTCCGTTAGCTGGGCAGAAAGAGCTGCACTGACCGGCCTCGCTTGAGCGCACTCGGGGATTGTTCTCTGACGGCGGCAGCGAACACTAGTGCTTTGCCTCTCCTCGTCCGCTGGCGCAGTCTGGTGCTTGGCCCTCAGGTGGTATTTCAGACTGGTAGAGCTCCGGCAGTAAGCGAACTCCGAATCGCACAGAGTGCAAATTACCTTTCGCTTGTCGACGGTTCCGTCTGGAAGCAGCTTAAAGTTGAATTTTCCGTGGAGCAAAGAGGATTTTTTCGACGCCACCGCCATCCTGACTCGCACGGGCGTAAAATGACCTTTCGCTTGTCGATGGTTTTGTCTAAAAGCACCTTAAAGTTGCATTTTCCGTGGAGCAAACAGTGGACCGTCCTTTCTCCACGCCACCTCCGTCTGACTGCAGTGTTTGCTCGGCGTGCTGATTTGCCTCGGCAGGTGATGGTCATTGGCTCTGGTCAATCATTGAGCAGACTCCTCTGGTAACAGGCTGGAAAGGGGCCAAGCTTGCTGGAGGATTCAGCTATGACTTGGCTGAACAGTGCCTGTATTGAGGGTAGATTACCGGGAGTGCGGGGGTCTTATCGTGCGGTAAAAAATTAGCCGTGGTAACGCCGATACCAACGGCCCAACCCTAATATATATATATATATATATATATATATATATGTGTTTATAAAGATATCATTTCAGATGTGAAATGTATTTTGAAATACCATTTCAAAAAAGTGTTTGCAGCTCCCAGCGTTGTCTTTCTTGTGAAAACGGAGTCGAAATGGCTCTTCGGGCATTAAAGGTTGTCGACCACTGATCTAGTTTCAATACTTCTCTCAAGTGCATGCATGCAAAAAATTACTAAAACGTAAGTGGTAAAACTTAAATTACACGAAAGTGTAAATGTGCTGGTTTTGACCCTTAATGACCTCAAGGTGGTGCTATAACCTCCATATAAAAGGTAAAACGTTCTTGATCCACATCCCTGCCGGTGGAGACGGTGCCAATTGGAGGAGTGTTGATATCATCGGGATGAAGACGACGTCGCTTCATGACTTTGTAATGTTAGCATGCCAGAGGAGACTGGCACCAGAGAGTCGGGTTCTCCCTAGGTTTATTTCCTCTCACCGCCAAAGAGGTTTTGTTTTCCTAGCCACTGTTGCACTTGCTCTTCTGGTCACAGCCCATAGTCTGAACACACATGAACAAGGAATCTGCTGCTGCTGTTACGCCTTTAGTGCGATTTGTGTTTTTGTTTACTGGTGTACAATGTAACGTCTATGCTGTGGCATTACTGATAAATGTGGTAATTAAAAACATTTGCAACAAACATGGAAAATTGCTAATGATACAGCTGAAAGCAGCAACTATGGAGTTATGGTGCAGTACTGCCTTCAATTGACAAATTGGTTGTCTAGCAATTTCAGAATTGCTTTTAATACATTTGTACAAATTTGTACTGCCATTGGTCGCCAACAACCATGTTTATTTTTATTTATTTTTTGCTCATTTCTTGCAGGATTATGTCAAACATTGGTTATCGATATTGAATGTGAGTTTACAGTGCTAACCTATAGCGAATAATACATGACGTTCGCGTTATAGCGACACCTATGTATCAATGAGAATAAAACCGTTGCTACCACAGAATTCAGACACACATGTTATTATGCTTTTTTTTTGTTATTATTAAAAAGTTCTAGCCTAAAACAATGCATTCAACTTTACACATAATTATGCAGAATTTCTCTCTAGGGAATAAGACTAATAAAGAATAATATTCATATTAAAAATGGCTTCAATTATTGTAGGGATTCTACAATGGATTGTAATAGACTATTAATGCAACTTGATCTTCTCAGTAGAACAAAAGATGAATCAAAAGATGATCTGAAGAAAGAACCAGTTTGAAGACCCTAAATACAATTAAGAAAGACAACTGTCCAATATTCAAGTTGTCAATCAGATTTACATAACTCAGAAGAATAATTATAGTAGTGATTGAATAAATGCTTTGAGGATACAAATACTTGTTACCTCTTTTATACCATTGTTTTTCAGATGTTAAAGGTGTTTTACAAAATAAAATATTGTAGTACAGGCAAGTCCAAAGTCCGGCCCGTTTACAAATTGTTACTGGCTCGTCGCCGCTGTTATGAAATCAATAATATTGATTTAAATAGAAAATACTGACAATATTGATTTCATAACCAAATGACATGTTCATTGTGTTACGACCTCAACTCGCGTCTTAAAAGGGTTTGGTTGTGAGGTGTAACACAGATAGAACAAAAACTGTTAGGTTAAAGTAAAGTTGTAAGCCCAAACGCAACACATGAAAAAAATGAACGAAGCGAAAGCATTTCCACCCTCAGCCCCAGAGTGAACACTCAACTCTTAAATAATACAAAGAATATTTATTAACGGAACAGAAAATTTGATCAAGAAGGCCAACAGGGTGTGCAATGCCTAAAACAGCAAACACAAACTGCAGCCACCTGGTATATTAATGAACTAAATAACCTACAAACCCAACACAATGATGAAAATAAACAACATAAATCTTCCCTTACTTCCACTCTAACCACAAACCAGGAGAAAATGAGGTACACACACCATAAAAAGGAGATGACTGGGGAAAAGAACCTTCGAAATAAACTCACACAGAGTTGGTTTTAGCCACGCAGTCCCACAATTCTGGTAACCAGAAAAACCACCAACGATGAACAACACAACCTGTTGCAGTTGGGAGCTAAGGGGAAATGCTTCCAGCTGTTCCAGCTGCGCTGCCCCCCCCCCCCCCNNCCCCCCCCCCCATGAGGTTCAGGTGACGGGAATCACCTTGTTAGGAGCTTGAGAGTGAGAAAGAGGCTTGCACATGCACACACCCACACCACAACTTAGAAACAAAAATACGTCCTGGAATGTAACAAGAGACTTTTTTTCGTACCACTGACTACAGGATAATCTTTTGACTGAAACATGCAAGAGTCCTGACATGTAAAACTGAGTCTCTGCGTCGGCTTATGCCGGGTTCAGACTGCACGATCTTCACAGTAGTCGGGTCACAGATCATTTCACATTGCATGATTCTCTGGGCCAGCGATCGGTCACTGCTGTGTTCACATTGCGCGATTGATCGCAGACGAGGGTTTCACACTGCATGACTTCAACCTCCGACTGGTCCGGAAACTGCGTCTCACAACCAAACACACGCGAGAAGTGAAGGAAATAACGCAATGTCACGAAAAAACCTGGGAGATTTTAGTATTAAGCTTGCTGTGCAAATGGCATGTGCGCTCATATGCAGTGAAAACAATAAAAAAAGAGAAGATTGTGGAGAAGGAAATGGCTGGGGAGACGCGAGGAGCAAGGATTACAGCTCCGATGAAACATCATACAGACACGGGTGCTCCTGCCATATTTCAACTAATTTCTCTTCAATATCTTCTGTCCAAAAAGATCGAGAAAAAGTCATTTTCTGCCTCGTCAAAACACATTTCACACTGTGTGATTGTGAATCGCCGACAGGTCCAGATATTTAGCATGTCAAATATCTCACAGGTGTCGGAGACTCGTCGGCGATTCTCCAAATCGCGTCTTTGATCATTCACACTGTGTGATTGTCATTCGCGGGAGCGAATTTTTATTGTTTGTTGTTTATTGGTTTTATTGTTTTTTGTAGTTAAGAAAACGACAAATTATAACTGACTATATTATACAGTAGAATACAAAACAAATGCCTTTTATAGTCACTGTATGCATACAATGTACGTTATATACGTGTATGAAGAGATTGTTTATTTGCTCATGTTATCAAATTTTTTAATCCGTTTGCTTATCGTCTTCAATAAAGCAACTGTGTACGTAATTATTAATATTAATATGAGCTGTTTTAGCTTATTTTCCTTTAATGTTGTAAAGAAATTCCACAACATTTTTAGAGAACTTAGAACTCTGTTTTATTAGCAACAGCACAAACAATGTACAAAATTCATAAACACATCAAACCTACCAAATTCATAAACACATCAAAGGTAAAGCATTTGTTTTAGTGATATAAAATAAAGACTGTGGTTGTGGGCAAACCAGTTAGAGGAACACATCTACTGTACATAAGCCACACTTAAAGTTCAGTCTCGTTTACAACATTTACTTGAATTCATGAACCAGAGATCAAAACATCACTCAACACACCAATGTGGTCGACCATCACGGACCCGGAGTCCCTGTGGTCAGTCACACTCGTGCGTCTGACGACTGTGTCAATTTATTGGCAATTCCCACAGTATAATGATTTTCTTGTTAAGATCAGACACGCACAATAATTAATGCACTTACATGAAACATGTAAAATAAAATAAATTAGTAAATTGCAACTTTCTATTTTTTTTGTCAATTTAGAAATGGGCTATATAAAAACTTACGGCTTGTAGCTATTTTATGTATGTGCTGTTTGCATTGTTGGATAATTTTTACTGAAAAAAAAAAAACAAGCATTTCAGCCAATAAAATACGATTTGCATTTATTATCATGTTTCAGTGTTCATACATTCCTGAAAACATATTTTACATGATTTAGTTGTCGCTCTCCCCCTGTTGCCACGCCCACCCAAATCGCCCCGCCCCTTGCATTATGCGTTTCTTATTTTTGGGTATTAAAAGTGGTAACCCTAGTTACGGTTAACGACCACATTATTTGATGGCTGCATTTCTCTCCCCTTCTCAGTCCTACACGGATGGTCAGCTGGTTCTGGAGAACAAACCAGAGGACGGGAAGGGAATTTGTCCATTTGATCCATTCCAGCGATACACGTCTGAGCTGGTTGGTATGTACTGATGGGTTATATGTCATGCAAACTAATTGTGTGATTTCAATTTTAGGACACTTTAATTGCATAATCAATATATTCATTTTGTAATACAAAAGCTGAAGTTACAACTTTTGCATTGTAAAGAAATTCAACATTTATCCAGTCTCAATGGTGTTTTTGCCGAACTGTAAAACTATTCAAACCAAAATAAAATGTAACAAAGACCATTTAACTGAATAATATATGAAATGCATGTCTCTAAGTGAGTCTAAGTGAAAATGCACTAGTAACAACTACGCCGATTTTGTACAAAGTCTTGTGCGTTTGTGCCTTGCAACAGTTCAGGAATGTTTATTTACATTACATTAATTGTAATAATTTACATGACAGAAAACATTAATAAAACAATAATGGATTATGTGCTTTCCTTTTAATGTGGCATTTTGGTAGGATCACTGCTTTCGGTGCTTTGGCAAGACATGGAGATTGTTTGTGGTCAAATCTTTTTGAATGTTACCCAAAGGCTTCATATTGATGATTATATATAGAAATATAGAGAGATGATTATATGCAGAAATATAGTCTGTAGTTGTGGTACGTAGTTTAAAAAGAAGTGGGCGTGTAGTCACGTAACTCCAATTTTTGCGTCCACTCCTGATTAGTGCACGTTCAAGTTCATGTTCAGTCCCCAGGCCGTGCACTTATCAGGAGTCCACTGTACTGCTAGATGAGATGTAAAGGAATCCACAACGTGTTCCCTCTCTCTTCAGATGACGAGCTTTTCTCCGCCACGTCAATGACATTCCGGGGCTCAGAACCAATTATGATGCGAACATCACATCAAAGTGTTCGGACTGAGTATAAAAGCACCTGGCTTAATGGTGAGATACACTACCATTTCTACACAAACTCATTTCTAAGGTAACAGTTTCACCAACGTTGGGTGTATTGCATTACAAAGTAACACATTACTGTAATTAAAATACTTTTTCACTGAGAAAGTAATGTAACGGATTACTGCTCATTTATAGTTAATTTAATTACAGTTATCTACAATCGCCTTACGTTGTTAAAGAATTAAACTTTTTAAATTTTTATAGCTGAATGTCTGAAGCACTGACATGGCAAATTTGTAAAAGTATTTAGTTAAATTACTTTTAACTAAAAGTAACTGAGTTACTTTTAACTAAAAGTAACTGAGTCAGTAATCAGTAACTGAGTTACTTTTCAGAAAAAGTAATTTAATTACAAATTTGTAAAGTAATTAGTAATTAATTACCTTTTTAAAGTAACTAACCCAACACTGAATATAGAGATGGCGGTTATACAAGCATAAAAACTACTATTATTTGTTTTATTATTTTGTTTTTCATTAAAGAACCGAATTTCATCCACATGGCGCACATACCTGAGGGAAAACAGAGTCCAGAAGGGGACGATGACAAGATCTACCTGTTCTTCAGTGAGACAGCACTAGAATACGACTCTTATTCAAAAGTTGATGTCTCCAGAGTGGCTCGTGTATGTCGGGTAAATCATTTTCTTTTTTATAAATTAAAAGAATTCTTCAAACTCACCTCATCGAATGCAGTGGTTTTTGTTTACGTACGACTTAGTGCGTGTCATCTCCCATTCTTTAGGGGGACTTGGGTGGGCAGAGAACACTGCAAAAAAAGTGGACTTCATTCCTAAAGGCAAGACTTGACTGTCCTGTCCCAAACGTCCCGCTGCCTCTTCTGGTCCAGGATGTTTTCCACTTCTGCCCAGACGATTGGACCAATTGTGTTTTTTATGCCATTTTTACACCACAGTCGTAAGTAATTATAAAATCTCATTATATTTATAAACTCTGTTTATGACACAAGTTGTGAGTTTTAGGCCGGGCCTTCAATAGAACTTCTATTCCTCGTTGAAATTTCTAGCCTCACATTTTTGTTTTTTTTTTTTGTTTGTTTTTTTGAGGGGGGTCTTTCATTATTGGCTTGCAATCTTCTCATTTTTGTGAAGCGTTTCGACTTTTTGCACTAGTTTCACGTTTGGGCTGTCCTTACTCTGATTGGCTGATGAGAATGTGATTGGAAGCTGTTGACTAGGAAGTGGTGGAGGTTAAGCAAGCGCTTAGGCACATTCAAAATTGGAATCTTCATCGTCTTCAATCTTCACCTGTCACAGCACCAGAAAGACAACAACTGCAGTCACGCAGACTGCACGTATTATTCAGTGCGCCTTGTATAAATCCTAGTTAACAAGGAATGTTTTAAAATAAAATAAATATGGATTATTAATTGTTCTTATTATTGTAATTAGTAATGAAAACAATAATAATACTTTTTATTTATAAAGCACTCTTGAGACCTCTTCACAGACATTTTCAAGTTCAAGTTTATTTATGTAGCGCTTTTCACAGTTCGAGACCAACGCAAAGTCGTTTTGTGAATTGGGGGGGGGGTAGTCTTTAAAGAAGAAAAATGTCCATTATTTTTCTGTTTTAAAAAATTAGGAAAAAGAGTCAGTTAAAAAAAAGAAAAACATCCATTAGTGTTTTAGACCATGACCTATGACCAGTTTCATAACATTTCAATTGTGTTGAGACAAAAATGTCTACTAATATTCTGAAGTAGTCTTGTCTACTTCGCAAGTAATTCGCAAAATTGTGCAAAAAAAGTTTATTGTACACAGTACTAATATATAGCCCCCACATGAAACCAGTGCCAAAAGTTGAAACGCAAAAATCTGCATACTGCATAAATCTGCACAACAACAATGTGAAGATTGTAAGCCAAAAAAAAAAGAAAACTAGAAAAACTTTCAAACTAAAACATTTAGTTCATCCCAGTGTTTGTATTATTATTAATGTTCTACATTTTCTTTATCGACAGAGCCTCTTCACAGTATTCAGCGGTCTGTGCTTATGCTATTGGAGACATCAGGACAGTGTTCTCCAAAAGCACGTTCATGGCTCAGGTTCCGGTTGAGATGTCGTTTGTGAAGTGGGTGACTTACTCAGGTGATCTACCGGACCCCCGACCCGGAGCCGTGAGAGATCTATTTAATAACTAATAATTAATCCAGCATTCTCATAACAGAAACTAATCCAGTCTCCTCTTCTGTCTGACCAGTGCATTGACAACCACGCCAGAGAGAAGGGTTTCGCTACGTCCTTGGATCTGCCTGATAAAACGCTGCAGTTTGTTAAGGACAAACCACTGATGAGCCAAGAAGTCAATCCTTTGGGCAGGAGCCCCCTACTGGTGAAGAGCGGAGCTGACTTCACGAGAATTGTGGTGACCGCTGCCACTGCTTTGAATGGGGAAAAGCATCATGTCATGTTCATTGGCACAAGTAATGAAGACTTGTTTTTTTTTTTACTATTTAAGACACTTCTGTAAAGACATAAACTACCGTTTAAAAGTTTCTTTTTTTTTTTGAAAGAAAGAGTCCTTATTTTTTTTAAAGAAAAGCCCTTTTTTGTCAATGAAAATAATTCTAAAATAATAAAAAACACTGTATACATTGCTAACGTGGTAAATAACTGTTCTAGCTGTACATTTTGGTGCAATATCTACACAAGTATAGAGGCCCATTCCAGCAACTGTCACTCCAGTGTTTTAATGGCACAATGTGTTTGCTACTTATGTCAGAAGGATAATGAATGATTGTAAAACTCTTGTTTGATCATGTTAGCACTGCTGGAAACAGTTTAGCTGGTTAAAGAAGCTATAAAACGGACCTTCCTTTGAGCAGGTTGAGAATCTGGAGCATCACATTTGTGGGCTCAGTCAAACGCTCAATACGGCCAGAAATAGACAACTTTCATGTGGAACTCGACAGTCTACCCTAGTTCTAAGAAATGAAGGCTATTCCATGAAAATTAAAATCTATTAGAACGCCATCAAATGTTTCAACTCTTCCGCCATGGTGGCGTTCTATTAGAGGTTTCACAGTATAAAACAATCTAGTAAGACCATTTTAAAACAACACAGAATAAAGGATAAATTGAATTAGGGAAGACAGAACGAAACAGAAAGAATGAGGAGTGTACCAATACGTTGAGACAAAAATAGGAAATTGAGACTGAAGGTAGGACAAATTAAGGGAGAAATGCACTAAAGGAAAACGAAAAGGGTAAAAGTAATACAGGAATAAATGAAAATGAGCAAACTAGTCTCCGTGTGGAGAAACCTCATTTCAACTACAAGACAATGTCCTTTCCTGGGCAACTGTGGCAAAATGGTTCCGTAAAGCTTCCTCTACGGAAATAGTTTTTTTTAGGGCATTGAAGATCTTTCCTTTCTGTTTCTTACTTTGAGGAAAAATAATCCTTATGCCATCCCACTATGTCCTCTGGTGAGGTCAGCAGATCCACACTTCCAGTGAAGGTTGTTGGGTTGGAAATGTTGGGTTGCGCAACCATATTTTTTTAAACTTTTACATATGTTTGGACATCAACGGCCTGTCCATACTCACCTTGGTGTAGCTTGTTCCACCAGCTTCTGTTTAGTTTATCATACAGTAAGGTCACCAATATGAGGTCTTCAGCCTCTGATGGCATAGCACCTTAGGTCAGTCAGACTCTGTTCAACAAGGTCGTTTAGAACATTTTTCAATCAAGTGACTGGATAATACATTGTAGTTAGGAACTGCAGGTAATCTTTCCCCAAACTTTAAAATTCTGTGCAATTCCTTTATGCTGTACGAATGCCCTCTCTTACATGTGACCTTGACTGGAACAGTGAGCGGCTCGGTGCTGAAAGCTGTGAATTATGGCGGAGAGATGCTGATCATGGAAGAGATGCAGTTGTTTGAGTCCTCGGAGCCTGTGAAGATCCTGAAGCTCCTCAACACCGCGGTAACTGAAGCTACTTCCTTGTGTACGCAGCTGGTGGGATTTAACACTGGGTTGCTGTGTGTAGCTGTACGTGGGATCGGAGGCTGGAGCGGTGCAGATCTCCATCACGGAATGTGGCCGCTATCAGGCGTGTGTGGACTGTGTCCTGGCCAGAGATCCCTACTGCGGCTGGGACCTGGAGGTTCATCGCTGTGTGACTATAAACGGCACACACACCGCCAGGTACAATTACAACAATTAACACTCGAAAATCATTAATACAAACACACACATAAAAAAAAATGTTGTTTTCTTCCACAGCTCTGTGATTCAGAGTTTGGGTGATGGCAATGCCAGTCGATGTCCCCCAACAGGTTGGTTCCACAATGGCCCCCAATTTCAATATGATCCCTAGTGGCCATATTGAAAATCATACACAGCAATGCCGGTAAATTTCCGGAAAACGACTTTATCGGTAAAGACTGTTCACACAAGCACTGCCATTACGTCATTTTACCGGTAAAACGCCACTTACACAGGGTTTTCAAAATACCAGTATTTTTGGTGACATCATTAACTAGCGACATTTTTTAAACATCTGCACCTGTGAACGCGCGAAGAGTGCACGCGACTGATTGGCTCTGATTGGCTCTGTGCAGTCGTTTACGTCTTATGCCGGTGCTCTGAAAATTCCGCCTACAGCTCAGAAGTTCCTACACTGACGCCACTGATCAGCTGTTCCTAGCTAGCGCCCTGCGCAAGCGCGTTAAAACACGTCAAAACACGTCAAAACAGAATGATAATATAAATAACTACAAAATATGGTAACATGTTACGAATATCTTGTGTACTGTTATAAGTGTTCGTGTTCATTTAGTGCGTTTATGTTTATTTATTGATCCAATGCTACAATATCAAAAGTACATACAACAAAAGTACAGAATGTTTGTACGATCAAGTAGGAGAAGAAACGATAGA
Organism: Paedocypris micromegethes; assembly: GCA_028031935.1. Taxonomy (NCBI): domain Eukaryota; kingdom Metazoa; phylum Chordata; class Actinopteri; order Cypriniformes; genus Paedocypris; species Paedocypris micromegethes. The sequence continues at coordinate 32,222,048 of CM051496.1, forward strand.
TATAACGAACTTTTTAACGCTCATGTAGGTTAAGAACAACTGAGCAGTGACGTGTTCTAACGCTCATGCTCAGCGTGCAATGTAGGAACTTCTGAGATGTAGGAAGAATTTTCAGAACACCGGCAATTTCCGGTCCACGATCACGCAGGGCAGTTTGTCGGCAATTTACGGCAACTTTACAACTACCCGGCAAATTCCTGGAATGAAGTCTGTTCACACATGACTTCATGCCACCATTTCACCGCTAATTTACCGGTTAGTCTGTACGTGTGAAAGGGGCTACTGACACTACAGATGAGGTTTCAGATCTCACTGCACACTGTGTTGCAGAAACCATCGAGGAGACCCACGTTTCCTACTTCCGTGGACATACGGTAAAGCTGTGGTGTCGGCCCTACTCCAACCTGGCTCAGGTTCAGTGGACGCTGAACGGTCAAGCAATCCAAGCCTCAGACACCTTCCAGATCCTCTCCGACAGCCTGATGGTCCTCAACGCTACAGAAGATGCTGAAGGCCACTACACCTGCAGCTCGGTGGAGACGGTCTCAGAGCAGGAATATAAGACTCGACATGCTGAGTACCAGCTAGAAATGTGGCACGATTCTGGAACTAAGGCGTCTTTGCATGCCGGTACGAATGAAAGCGCCGTTGTGATTATATTGGTGATAACACTGCTGCTTCTTGCTGGATTAGTGACCTGGAACCTGTACAAGGGGCATTTGACTTTTCCGTGCTGCACTAAAAAGGAAGGAGTACTTTAGAGTAACCTCAACTCTTCAGAAACACACCGTCTCATGTAACAAACACACGAGAAAGTTTGCAAAGAGAAGTATTTGTGGAATGTTCTGTGATACTGTTTAATTTTTAATAATACATTTAATTGGCTCAAAAAGTAAGGATTAAGATCTGTTCTACAACTTAACATTATACCGGACTGATTTCAATCGTGCATCCTTTTCCCAAGAGCCAAGCCAGACTTTTTTTCCCCTCATTTTTGTTTAAACTTGCTACAAACGTCGCCTCCAGCTCCAAGTTTAAAGCAACTTTGTTTCAAGCAGAAATGTATCATTTTTTTATGATGGTAGTTTTGGTGTCATTTTATCTTGTGAAATGAGTTTTCTGTGAAACAATTTTAAGGTTTTATTGTAAATAAATCTAAATGGAATTAGTTGCACTATGCATGTCTGATTTCTGACTTTGTAACTCACAATTCTAAGATACAAGGTCAGAATTCAGGCACTACAGCACACAAATGTTTTTGTAACTCACAATAAAAAAAGTCGTAAAACTAATTTTTTGTTAACACAAACGGGTTAACGGGTTAACACAAATTTGAAAAACTTTCATACAAAATAATAAAAAAAAGCCTTCCAATGGAAATTACTCAAAACCAAAGCAACAATTAGAGATTAATTTACAAATACTGTATTTATCTAGAAAATGAATCTGTCCTGATTGTAGCAAAATTGCCAGACAAATCATCTCTCTTATAAGAGTCATGAATCTATGATTTTTTTTTTCCATTTCTGTCCATCAATCCATCCACCCATATGAAAAGAGGAAACTGAAAAAGACAAATACCAAGAAACGTTTTTTAATCTTAAAGACAGTAAAAGAACATTTAAAAAGAATTAAATTCTTGCAAAAACAAAAAGCATATAAACTTCACGTGAAAACCGATTTCCAACAAGTCTGCAACATAATTTGGTCCATAACATTTTTCTCCCATTTCGACCATTTCCACACACATCCCTGCTGCACTGACACTTACACACTGATGATGAACAATAAGTGTAAGAACATATTGGAAAAAAGTTTCCACTAAAACATAAACGTGAGTTCATCGTCTGTAACGGTAACGCTTAAAGTGGAACCAGAGCTGGAAGATGCCGTTGGCAAACTGGCAGCGGAAACCGTGTCGATGGGAATATTCCCACTCGCGGTTGACGATCTTAAAGGCGATGTCCTCGTAGGGCGGTCCGGCGTGGAAGCGCAGGATTCCGAAGTCTTTGTTGTCAGGACTGGGCTCTAGGAAATACTGCGGAGTGGAGCGCTTGTCGATGAGGTCGGGATAGAAGATGTTGAACTTGTAGCCCTGGACGATTTTGGGCGGCGGGTTGTCGAAGTCGTAGTGCGTCTGGTTGTACTTGTTCCACTCGAAGCCGGTGTGCACGCGGTTGAAGAAGCGAGGCTTGCGAGGACGGTACTTGTCAGCCCACAGGTACATCTTCCCAGTCAGGGGCATTTCTACGCTGAACTGGGCTTCGTCGCCGCTCATGCCTTCCTTAGCCCGACGCACAAACGCATCTTCTGCACTTTCGTTAGCGTCACCTGATAAAACGACAGAAAAAGTTAATTCTTTGAAATATGAGTAAATTGCTAAATTGCTAAAAGTCACAGCGCAAACGACCTCCTAATTGGACAATTGCTAACTGAGATTAGATTGATTTATGTCACAAAGAATCGCACTAAAAGACAGTGTGTGTCCCGCTCTGTGATTGGTTGGCCACTAATCCTGGGCGTGTCCACCTCAGAGTTGTCAGGCTTGGCTTCAGATCGACAAAAACTGAACCTGACGCGATCTAACCTCCTCAAAGTTCCCTTTTTAATCTATTAAAGCTTAAAAAAAAACTTTAAACAGTGAAATATAAAGCAACACTTTGCTAGAATCGCACAGGCATGAAAGTAAGTCCATATTTTGTCATATTTAAAGTCATATTTTGAAATATCAATAAGTAATTTAATCGCAAAAAGAGATTGCAGAAAACACCTTTAACACATAAAATGATCTACCGTAATTACGCAAATAGAAGCATACCCTGATTTTCCAGACACAAAATAAAAATACAAAAAAAATCTCTAAAAGTTCTATCCAAATACTTCTCTTAAAATACTTATTTTTCTTGATGACGTGATTTTGTTTTTGTTCCCGACATTTAACTAAAAGCAGCCATTTTTTGTAATATGATAAATGATTTGCAATTTGTAGCATCATAATTGAAATATGCGCATATAAGCACCCAGTTTTTGAGCGTCTAAAATTGGAAAAAAGGTGCATAACTACGGTGTTCAAACTCACTCATTTTAAAATTTCCATTTTGAAAATATTCGTTTTAACGCGTTGCAAGTTAAAGATGTCGGAATAATGGCAAAGGCAAATTCATCTCACCAACCTCTGAAAAATCGAAATAGTACGAAATCAAATTAGTGCCAAAAATATCAAACGTACAATTTCTAAAAAAAAAAAATTAATTTTTTTTTGCCTGCAAGCTTCTGGTTTTCGTTTGACACGTTTTGCTTTAGATTTTTTCGTTTGTTTCATTTATTTATTTATTTTTTGTATGGACTTCTGGCACTAGCTTCACGTGGGGGTGGCCCTTACTCTGATTGGCTGGTGAGAATGTGTTTGGCAGCTGCTTGACCAGAAAGTAATAGCAAAAGCGAAACATGAGCGTAACTAGCAAATCATGAAAAATTGAATGCAAGTGGGTGAAATGTTCTGAAGCCCATGTGAAAAAGTTCCAGGTCACGATAGAAAGTCTACAAGTGAAAGTTAGCATTTAAAGTTGTATTATATGTTGGTACGCACCGGTGACCTGCATCTGCCTGCGGGCCAACTGGAGTCTCTGCATGTCCTCCTCCACCGCGGTGACATGCGTGTCCAGAGGAAGCTCAGACGGCTGGAGGAGGGTGGGACTGTAGCGGCCGGCGTCGTACTCCGCCTGACTCTGCTGGATCAAATCCTCTTCCGTCAGCACCGACTCGGCCGCTTCCCCCTTCTCTCCCTCCTCGTTCTCTCCATCTTTTGTCTTCCCGGCCTCTCCTCCTGATGCATCTCGAGAGTTGTGGCTGACCCCGGGCTGCGAGCTGGAGGCCTCCTCGTCCAACGACTCTGCGTGGCTGGAATAAAACGAGACGTTAATGAATGAAAAGTTAAATCGGATTAAAAACGAGAATTTTAACTCATACTAGGGTTGGCCGGTTAGGGCTGCACGATTTTGAGAAAAAACCTAATTGCGATTTTTCTGAAAAATATTGCGATTTTTGTTTTATATATAAGTTCATAAAACTAAAATTATGAATAAAATATCTTGTTATTTTTACAACACAGTTAACTACATACAAAGTGATTGAGGTAATGAGATTGTTTGAAGCTTCGTGATTAACAAATACAGTACATCAACCTAAATACCAAAGAATAAGAATGGACAATAACCATTTAGTAATTTGTTTTTTAATTTAACAGTCTGAAACACAGAAAACTAAAAACAATTATCTCTTTTTTGAAAATAAATAAGACAGTGTTGTCACTGGCAGAAAAGGAAAAAGTGAACAATCCTTAAAACACATTTTAAAATACCTCTCTTACTGTGAATTAGAAGACAAAATGAATGTAGTGCAGTTTACTGGCATTTAGTAAACATAGAACTTGCATTGCGTCTGTTTTACTTTGTATATCTTGGTTTCAGGTACGCAAGAAAGAAAGTGTGACAACGTTTACAAAAAAAAGTCCAGAAACAAAGCCACTGTACTCCCTCTCTCTCGCTCGCCTGCTCACCCCCTCCCCCTCAGCCAATTATGTTATTACGGTCAACTAAAATGTAAAGCCCCCCCTCAATACCGTGATAAAATACAGATACCTCTGTAGAGTAGAAAATACCGTGATATAAATTTTGACTCATATCGCCCACCTACCACGCCTAGTCTGGAAATGTGTGCGACTTATTGGCTAAAATTCCACTCTGAGATGTTTCTACAGCCCCTGATCAGATGGATCTTTCTAGAATCGACTCACCCAGCCTGCAGGTTCTCCGGCTCTTCTTTGATGATGGGAAACAGCGGCATGCTCTCCACGTTTTGCTCCTGCTTTAATTTGAACAGCTTCTGCCTCAGCACATCCTGATGCCGCTCTCTCAGCCTTCACACACAAACACACACACGATCAACATCAGAACCTCCATCTGAAGATCTCTAGCAAACACTCACCTGGCTCGAGCCATGTAGACGCGCACCTGCTGCAGGAGACTCTCCCAGTAACCCACGTCCATGTTGGAGCCTCCGGCCTGGATCTTGCTCTCGATGTTCATGAAGAGAACCTGCAGCTGACTGTAGGTCTTCCCTTTGAACACGCTCTGCACGTCTGTGCTGACGGAGGTGTTGATGCCCTCACGACGGTCTCCTGCAACAACGAGTAGCTTATATAAATACCAAAGAATAAGAAAGCTTCTGTTCCGTGTGCAAGTTTAAACGTCGTCGTGCATCATTTTACAATGAAAAGAGTGTCGCGGCTAAACTGAAGGCTGAAAACGTGATAACGAAATGAAGCAAACGAGTGAAATATCAATCAACATGTGAAAATAGCATCAAATGTACGTGTCTCTGGTTCGTGCATCGAGGTGTATTTCTATCAATTTTACGTTTTTAGGTACCACTGTATTTACTCCATATTGCAAAATGTGTATTTTTTTTCTCCAGCTCGGTCCAGGCCTCTTCAAATCAATTGCCCACCCCTTGCGTTACATGCTGAAGACGCGAAAACTCTGATTTGTGGTAATTTTTTAACTATAACGTGTCTCAGTACCCGGGCCTTTTCCTGCGGTCTCCATTTTCCTCAGCTTGGTGATTTCGTCGTCAGTAATGGTGGTCATGTCCCTCCAGAAATCCACGTTCTTGCCCTGCTCCAGCTCCATGTAGACCTAAAGGCAAAAAAGTACAGGATTCCCACCACTTAGATTAAGAGTTTAAATATTACAGATACTTTAACATCTTTTATACAATTATGAGCACCCCTTATTCTTGTTATAAGCCTATTTTTGGTGTTTTGGCTTTCCAGAAACCTAACATTTTTGACTAAATAGGTCTACCTATATTACACTTTGATGCAATTTTCCTTTAATAGTAGATACAAACAATTGTAACAATTAGACATAATTTATAAATGTAACAGGGTATATCTCCAGTAAGAGGTGCTATAATTCCACTTGCTAGGTCCATATATGGGCTTATTCCAGGTGTTCGGTGGTGTGGGAGTTGCCAGGTCCTCATTTTCACGTGAGGTACAGAAATAGCAAAGTCCGAAAATATTATAAAAACCTCTATGAAAAACCTACGTAAAACCTCTAACAGAAAGTTACTTCTAATAGAGAAGTAATTATGCCCCCTGAATTATGCTTCAACGCCCCCTGATGGAAGTGTTGAAGATTAGACCGCCATGCCATTCTATTAGAGGTTTTACAGTAATTTGTTTTTATTTCCTCCAGTATTATTTAGCCACTACTAAGTGTGTGGATAAGGTTTCTTAATTTCTGTTATTCAAGTAAATTTATTTTTCTGATTTCTTAATTCAAGTTGCACCTCAAGTACAGCAGCATGTTATTTAGCCACTGCTAAGTACAAGATTTTGAGCTTCTAAAGTTGGAAAAAAAGGTTGCTTATATTTGTGTAAATGTGGTATTAACACCATTTTTGACACAGACCTTGATGTCCTCCAGTAGGTCTTCCATGTCTGTGACGGTGAGGCCGTTGAGGAAGGTGTAGGGCTCGTGCATCTCCACAGACAGATCATCATCTTCCGCGCTGATGTATTTGGCCAGCAGGTCGATCGGCTTCGCTCTGCCGTCACGGATACGGATCTTGGACCTACAAGAAACCCTCAGGTTGCATTTCTAGGTGATTTGAGAAAAGCGCTCGAGACAAACGTTTATATCACCTGAGTTTGGCTTGGTGCAGATGGAAGTTGTCCTCTTGCTCCGCCCACGTTTTGAAATGCTCAGCCTCTTTCTCTCTCTGCAGCATCTCCAGCTCCTGCTCACGCATGGATTTCTCTCGCTCACGCTCCAGACGCAGCTGCTTCACCTGAACACACCAGCACGTCACAGTAAATATTCTTGTGTGACCACTAGGGGTGTGCGGTCAACCGGTATGATTGTGAAAACCAGTATGGAGTCGTGCCACGATATGGATTTTGCAAACCTGATATTCCGTGGAGACCGTTGCACAATCATGAATTTAATTTTTATACACGTATATAAACACTTTAAATAGAGTATTTATTTCGTTACAACTTTTAATGACGACACATAGACAGATTAAATAAATGATCAGCCACGAGGCGCGAGTGCAAAAACTGTCTTTGAGTTAGTCTTCGTTGTCAGTGTAATTCGGCTAAATTAGTAAGAAAAACGCTCGCGCAGCACAGTTTCTGCTTCTTTTTATCAGTACTTGAAGAGCAGAAACCAACCTGTGGTTGGATGTAGAAATGGATTTATTTACATATTTAAAACATGCAATGATAAGCACCCCCCTATTTTGAGTTTCTAAAATTTTGAAAAATATTTTTATTTTTTCGGAAATACGGTATTAAAAATGTATTGTCCTACAGTTTGTCAAAAACCTCAAATGCATGGGTTTCTCACCTTTTGCAGCTCCTTTCGGTTGTCCTCCTGAATGCGCTTGTTTCTCTCCTTCAGGTCTTTTTCAGAAAGATGCCCGATGCCTTTCTTCTCCAGAGCCTGACCGAAACACAGAGACAAACAGCGGATGAGTCATACTTCAGTTCACAAGAGCATCTGGAGGAACATCTCCCTCACCTTCTGCCATTTGAAGGATCCGAGCAGGTTGTTGTCCCCAAAGGGGTTGTCGGCATTAGTGTAGCCCATGTATTCTTCGCTCCATCCCATCTTCTCTCTCTTTTTTCTCTCTTTGGCCTCTTTTTTGGACAGACGCCTGGCTCTCTTCTCCTCCGGCGTCTCCAGTGCTTTCATCAGCTCTTTTTGTTTGTTTTTCTGCTCTTTAGCCGAGGAGCCTTGTGTCTTCCTGCCTCCCTGATCAGAGTCGATAGATGAGCAGGACGACACGGAGGAGCTCGACCTTGAGCGTCTACTCTGCCTGTCACGACTCCGATCTCTCGGTCTATTCCAGTCTCTCTCTTCACTTCTTCTCCGTCCTCCTCTGTCGTTCGACCTCCTCCTCTCGCGGCTGGAGCTCCTCTGCCTTCTCTCGCTCTTTCTCCATTCCCTTGCTCTGGTTCGCTCGTAGCTGGAATCACCATCTGAGAGAGAAGAGCTTCTGCCTCTACGCCTCTGGCTTTTGTCATCCTTGTGTTTCTTCTTCTTCGTGTGCTTTTTCTGGTCACTGTGAGCTGAAGAGCTGTCACTGTGAGAGCTGAAGCAAAGATATATTAGAATTAGACACCAAAGTACTGATAAAAAAAAACATTTTCTTATCCATTCATCTATTATTATATTTATTTATTTATTTATTTCGACTAATCTTTCAAATAATGTTTCAATTATTCTAACAATTTTTTTTTTTTGCCCAAATGACTACGTGTTCATAAAAAAATGACTGTTCTTGACTGAAGATTGACTGTAAATGTTAATGTGCAAAATAAAAGGTTCAGGTTTTTTTTTTTTTATAAAGCATGGGTTTTTTCCCAAGTTTTTTCATGGATGGAAACTCTCTTCAAACACTTTAACCCGAAATAGTTCCACATTTGTTGATCTTTTTCACTTTCGAACAACATCGTGAACAAGACACACACGCACGCACACGCACGCACACACACACACAGTTCCCTAACTATATTGTGACTATCTGCTTGCAGGCAACTTGTACTTTGTACAGCAAACGAACAACAAACGTTGTAACAATGTAATACAAACGTAATTACAATATGCGGTTTTAATAGTAAGTGGATTGGTTAGTTTAACACCGTTAAAGTGTTGTATTAGTGTTGCATACATTGATTGTACTTTTTGAACAATAGGGTTGTATTGATTGTATATTTTCGCATTGGTTCCCGATTAACCGTTTAAGGCGACGGCCGGTTGGATGATGATCTCCAGAAAGTTCTAATGATGTGTTTAGTACCTGGCCCTGTCTTTTGATCGTCTTCTTGAGTCTCTTTGATTGCGGTCGGAGTCACTTGAGTGTCCGGATCCCGCTCTTCTGCCCCGGCGAGGGCCTCTTAAACCGCCGCTCCCGCTGGAGCCTCCGCTGTCTGACCGGCCACGTCTCGGGGAATGTTTCGTGGGAGAGCGGGTGCGCCCGTACCTGTCCACGGAGATATTTCTGTCTCTACTACGGGCTCTTTTGCGAGAGAGGGATGGTGATCTACTCCTACGATACATCTTCGACTCCATGTTCTTGGGTCCTGCTTGAGTTGCGTCGCGTAAATAGGCTACTAATAAAAATCACATTTATTAGGAAAAATTACCTCAAGATATATTTTAAAGGGTGTTACTCATATAGATCATCTTGATGGGCATTCAACTTAGGTATTATTTAATTTATTCGAAAAATATTTGGTTATCGCGATTCATTCTCTTCAGGCGATCAGTGAGCCTCCTAATCCGGGGTCCTTGTGAGAAGACATAAGAGTCCTTTTATGTATAGTCAAATTCGCGTTTATTGCATAATTGGTTTTATGTCATGCCCAACTTTTGGCCTGTTATGGTGGAGTCAAAATTTGTGTTTAATTTGTATACACTTGTTTTACAAATATCAGCAGCAGTTTCGTTTAAAAAATGCCAAGTTTAAGCGAAGTAATGCTTCTTTTATGTGATATGGTGTGTACGTTGTTTAAGACTGTTAAAAGATTCAATGATTATACAATATATTATATATTACAAATATTACACAGTTGATTCGAGTGTAGTTCAACTACACATTTTACTATAAATGTATATATAAATGTATATAAAAACTATACACAAAGAAAATATCTCTGAAAAAAACTACAAATGTATTATTATTTAACTGTAAAATATATGTTTTATACATGCTTAAAATAAAATATTTATTGTCGTCACTCCATCGAGACTCGGAAGTGACGCACTTGCCGATTGTCAACATGCAAGATGGCGACTCTTCACAGGCAGAACGCCGCTGGACGGAGGAAAGTCCAGGTGATGTTTTACATGTTAAATAATTTGAAGAATACAGTGTATTTTAACTAATTTAACTACGAATACTTCAATGTTTAATAAAAGTGAAGATTGCACGAAAACAGTTATATGCTTACAACAAGAATGTTGTGTTTCCATGATGCGTGGATTTCACCGGAGCACGGCGTCATATCTGTGCACCCTTGTACACCATTCCCGATGCATTTACACTGTTTATGTTGATGGGATTGTCTTATTACTGCAACTGATGGCAAAATATTACGGCTACGAAACACTTACAATCACAATAAGCGATCGCTCTGCGCCTGTACAACAGCTAATATCAACGAAACACACATGTTAGTCTTGAGATTCAAATGTTGCAGTTCATTTATACTTCGTTATTTTGGCTTAAAAATGAAGTAATAGATTTTTGCAGGAACACGTTGTTTGTTTTTAAAAGCGTGATGTGGATAAAGTTTAATTACCAATTCCAGTCTGATTGCTAGTAGCCCTTAAATGCACCAAAGTGCACACAATCTACACAATGGGGAGAAAATATAAAGTGAAGATAAAGGCCAGATAAAACTCGTTAAAACAAGATATGTTTTAAGTACTGACTCAAGTCGACATATCATCACAACATCATCACAAATCAAATTATTAGAACACAACATTTTCAACAATTGAGGAATCTTTGGTCAAAAAAGGAATTGTGAATATAATTTCTATTTTAGACAGCTTCCATTGGTCTTGAAATTGATGGATGAAGGAATGAATGCATGGCGAGAAAAATAGACAAGTCGAAAGATGGATGGATGAATATATAGAACAATAGATGGGTAAATAAACAGGTGTGTGTGTATATTATGATAATACCTATTTACATATATGTGTATTTAAAAAAGATAGAAATATATACAGAGACATGTAGATTTATGGACAGAAAGCTAGAAAGGCAGGTAGATGGATGCTTAGATTGCTAGATGATATGGGTAGATGAATGGTCAGATTAAAAGAGACAGATAGGTAGATAAATGGATGGACGGAAAGAAATAGTGAGGTAGATGGATGGGTTGATGGATATAAAGAGAGACAGCCAGGTGGGTGGATGGATGAATAAATGGATGTATAGAGAGAGACACAGATGGATGGACGGATGGACGGACAGACAAATTAACGGATGGAAAGACAGAGGTAGATGGATATATGAGTGGATAGGCAGATAGACAGATTTTGCGCAGATTTCAGAGCGATTGATTACCAGCAATGAGCTGAACTCACCGTATGTCACTGTATTACAGGTCTCTTACGTGATTCGAGACGAGGTGGAGAAGTACAATCGTAACGGTGTAAACGCCCTGCAGCTCGACCCTTCGCTAAACCGCCTGTTTACGGCCGGACGGGACTCCATCATTAGGATATGGAGTGTCAATCAGCACAAAGTACACGAGCTGTTTTATTTGACCAAACTATCAATATATTTGAGCTTGTCTTGTCTCTTTCTTGTCACAGTCTAACAGCTTTTTGTTTGTTCTGGTAGCAGGACCCTTATATCGCCTCAATGGAGCATCACACCGACTGGGTGAATGACATCATTCTCTGTTGTAATGGAAAAACATGTAAGTTTAATGGCCTGTGGAGCATCTTCAGATTGTTTAAAAACATCGACTCTTTCTAAAATGTATAAGTATTAGTTTTCTGTTTTAAAATGTCAAGACACCTTTAAATATTAGATGTGATTGTATTTCTTAGTTTATACTTTGAACAAAGAAAGCTCTAAAGCTGCAACAAAAATGGTTGCTTTTTCTTCCCAAAACCATCTCTTCTTCAGCTGCACGTGCGTGTCACTCAAGGGTTTTCTGCAAGAAACGTTAGAAAATTACGAGAATATATCGAGCGGTCGACTGGTGTCAAACCAGACGAAAAAGAATCTGGTCAAGTCAGCCACCTCATCTTTCATTGCGCTCCTGATTCTGTTATTACGATGCTCAATGTGCCAGCAATGTGATGCAATGTGAGCCACTTCACTCTGTTACCGGTTTATAATTAGGCATTTTTGCAATATCTATGACAAATTTGCCTAAACTTAAATACCTAATTTAAGAGTCTTTTATTCCACAAATAAAAATTCATATAGCAATATTCTTTCATTTGAATTTCACATATTCAAAATTCATTTTTATATGAATTATTCTGCAATCATTTCAGATGACACGCCAAGTTTTGTCATTACTAAAACTGTGTGTGAGTTCCATGAGCTGCTACTGGAGGGCAAAATAGAACAAAACAATAATGTTAATCCTTTTAGTTTTTTCTATTTTGATACAATTATTTTTGATAATTATGGCTCTAATCTGATTCCATGTTTACCATCTGACCATAGTGATGTGGCTTTCTAGTTCTCAGAAGTTGTGGACTCTTATTTTGTCTCTTTGTTCGTCACAAACACAATTGTTATTTTACCTAGTTAAACAGTGTGGGAGCCAGTTATTGAGATGTTTAGAGATGTGTTTTCTGTCTTGCAGTGATTTCGGCCTCCTCCGACACCACCGTTAAAGTCTGGAACGCACACAAGGGCTTTTGCATGTCTACACTACGAACACACAAGGTAGTTTTCCATATAATCATAGTATTTTTAAACAAATATGTTATGTTGCCCCGTTGTAGTTTTTGCACCGTTTATTTATTGTTGTTGGGGTTTTTTTCTTTCTTTTTCCATTTTTGCAAATTACGCTGGTTTTTTTCTGGAATTTTCTGGTGTTTTTTTCTCTGGTATTTAATGTATTCGTTATAACTGATTTCTTTCTTTTTGTTCTTGCTTCTGTACAACTAAAAAATCCCCTAGTTGGATGAATAATATATTAATCTTAAGAATATAAAAATAATAACATATTAATAATATTATGATAATATATTACTTTTCTTATTTTATCTTATATTTAAAGTTATATTAGGTTTTTAAATCTGATTACTGAATTTTTGCTCTTATGAAATGATCCCAGGGCCTGTAATTTTGAGATGTCATTTCCCATGCAGGACTATGTTAAAGCTTTGGCATATGCCAAGGACAAGGAGCTGGTGGCTTCAGCCGGCCTGGACAGACAGATCTTCCTGTGGGACGTGAACACGCTAACGGCTCTGACCGCCTCCAACAACACCGTCACCAGTAAGCCAAAGCTCTGGAATATCCACCGACGCTGTACTCACCAAGCACGTTCTCCATGTCGTTACAGCTTCCTCTCTGAGTGGAAATAAAGACTCCATCTACAGTCTGGCCATGAATCAAACAGGAACCGTGATCATCTCGGGATCAACGGAGAAGGTGATTGTTATACGTTCAGAAACAAATAGAGTGGTACCCCGATTTACGAATCAATCTGCGCCGAGATTCAAATATTTCGTAATCCTTCTAATCTGTGCATAGCGGTTGATTACATTACCCTTTGGCAGATGTTTATAAAGGTACAGTATATAATGGTACAGCGGAAAATCTCACATGAACGATTACATCTTGAAATAACATCATGAAAATACCTGACATTTCTGTAATCTCACGAGAGGTGACTAAGCCAATTCAATGATGGCGAAATTAAAGATGAATACGAAAGTATTTGAAAGTATTTCGGTACTCTGGACGACATTTTCACTGTGCTGCATTTCATTACCCTGAATTTTCATTATTTAGGACAATCAATAGTTAGGGTAATGCTGTAGCTGTTTGATGGTGCTAAAGTCATCTATGTGTTTGTCCGATTCAGGTCTTGAGGGTCTGGGATCCACGAACGTGTGCCAAGTTGATGAAGTTGAAAGGCCACAGTGACAACGTTAAAACCTTGTTGCTCAACAGAGATGGAACTCAGGTGGAACTTCAGGCTGCTTTACTTCTTGTTTTGACTTTAACATAGAGTTTAACAGATCTGCCTTCCGTAAAACCTCTGATAGAACGCCATGGCCGTCTATTTTTCAACTTTCGTCAGGGGGCGCTCTATTAGAGATGGCTTTCTTTTAGAGGTTTTATAATATAATATATTATTAAATGTTTTTTTATTTTATATTATGATACATTTTATAATTTGACTATAATTTTATAAATGTATATATCTTATATTATAAATAGGGCTGTCAAAGTTAACGCGTTAACTCATGCGATTAATTACAAATGTTTAATCGCGTCAATTTTTTTTTCATTGATCGCACTTCCGATTTTTCTAGTATTTCCGGTTTCCAGTTTTTTCAGAATTAATGGCGATTAACTAGTTATTAAATATATATTTTATAATATTTCTTTACATTTGGGATATAAAACCTGCTTTGTTGTTCTTTCAGTGTCTCTCCGGAAGCTCGGACGGGACGATACGCCTGTGGTCTCTCGGCCAGCAGCGATGCATCGCCACCTATCGGGTCCACGACGAGGGTGTGTGGGCTCTGCAGGTGAACGAGGCCTTCACTCACATCTACTCCGGCGGCCGTGACCGGAAGATCTACTGCACTGACCTGCGCAACCCTGACATGCGAGTGCTTGTGTGTGAAGAGAAAGCCCCCGTCCTAAAGGTGAGGGCAAGAAAAAGATTCATGAGATAAATAGACATATAAATAATATTGTTGTTGATTTTCACAATCATTCAACAAGTCGATTTATGGAAAGAACAAATCGAAAGTTATTTTTGACTTCATGTTTCCATCGCTATGTGTGTGTCTGTGTGTTGTGTGTGTTTGCATTTTATGTTGTTAACTGTATTGGTTAAATTCCAAGTCGGTTTCTGAGCAAACTGGCCTCTTTCCTTGTAGGTCAATCTGTGTAGAGATGCTACAATATTAATAGTAAATTAGAAATTAATATTAGATTTTTTAATTATTAGTAATATTGGTTTCTATTAAATTTAATATTTTTGGGGCTAATGAAATCTGAAAAGTGATGTCAAATGTGCAACCAAGATTGAAACATTTTGCAGGGCCTGAAAAAGCCTTTCTGTTTTATTTTTTCGTTTTCAGATGGAGTTGGACAAATCATCTGACCCTCCTCAGGCCATTTGGGTAGCCACAACTAAATCTTTAGTGAACAAGTGGGTGAGTTCCAGAATGCCAAGTCATGCTTATGTAAAGAAACCTAAATGTCAGGAACAACGAAGGCCAGACGAGATTACAGTGTTAGGCCGCATCACTGGAACAGAAACGTCAGTCAAACCGATCAGAATTAATTTTTAAACAACGATGTGCATTTATCCGTACATCGTCGCAAACATTGTAATTTGAATTTTATGCATTGTCATCCTTTATTTTCACAAATGTATTGTTATGTCCAATTAAACATTTGTAGTTAAGAATGACTTTGTTAATTTGTATTTACTAATTGTTTTAATAGGAATGTAATTACATTTATTTGATATTTAGCATTTTTATGAACTGACATAAAAGTACTTTAGTAATCTATGTTCCCTTATGATGAGAACAAGATGTTGAAGCCTCATTAATTCATATTAAATCTTATTAAACCACAGTCTACTGCTGAAATAAGACACTTGAGAATTATATTAAAAAATGGACGATGCTTCTTCAGGTTTCCCCCACGTCTAATCTCTTACTTTAAATGCAGTTATAATACAAATTTTGTCTTAATGTATTTAAGGTCTTCTAAAATTTTAAATGTTTAC